>JAWQEG010009196.1:0-12500 GCA_033782935.1 Petrolisthes cinctipes
ATTACATGAACCACCAGGTGTGATTTACCTGGAAACCAAATTTATAAACTATGAAATATGGGAAAAATGAATGATTTATATACGCACACATCTATCTATCTATCAGTCTGTCTGTCTATTTCTCTCTCTCTCTCTCTCTCTCTCTCTCTCTCTCTCTCTCTCTCTCTCTCTATATATATATATATATATATATATATATATAAAATAAATGTGTGTGTATGTGTGTGCGCGTAGTATAAAGTAATGAGTCTAGTATTAACCTCCCTACATTTCTTGAGAATAATGAGTACCCAAAATTTTCGTGATGGTAAAGTGGAAAAATAAAGTGAAAGGCACTCGAAATGTTAACGGCGCCATTCAGTAATGTGAAGAATGTTCCGCATATTTTCTCCGATTCATACCAGACGTCGTTGACTCTAATCACAGGTACAATAGAGAAAATCTTAGTACAACTACGTATGAGGAAATTGTCTTGTTGGCAAATTGGAAGGCTACCGATTTCTCCTATCTATGCTGGAAAACTGACGCCCTCAATGGTACTAATTGGGTATCTCATTCCTGGCATAGTATGAAGGAATCGGAGACCTTGCAATTCACCATCAAAAGAATCTCATTTTAAGCTCCTTCAAACGAAATGTGTCTAGGCATCTCGAACGAAATTGAACATGATTGTGGACCTCTCATACTTGTTGTGTTTTCAAAGGTGGCGACAATAAGCCGACTCTCAGCATTTAGTTCTCACATTTGTTAACATAGAAAAAAAAAAAAAAAATTACACATTTTCATTTTTTTCCCTCTATGTATGAGGTTATGAACTGAAATTTAACATTCATGATATCTGCAAAATAAATCTTATTATCTTAGCATCATTTAAGTACGACACAACATTTGAATACTCTGGTGATTTCGGAAGAATCTAAAATCGATAATTTTCTTTCTTCTGAATTTCGATGAAAAACTAAAACGAATTTTTTTGGATGAAGAATATTTACTTATCACGAGAGGCTATGCATATGGTTCAATATGTATGTCTGCCTTTTTGATTGTTTGTTGTTAGCCGTATTACGCAAAAAAATTAAGAGTGAATTATTACGAAATTCTTACCAAAGTTAATGAGAGCAAATTTAGGTATAAGGAGAAATTCGGATCTGTATCTGGATGCGGTAATTAATGATAATTTTTTTAAGAATAAGGGTAATATGTTTGTGGATATGCCAACATACTTTTACAACTTGAATAATAATAATAATAATAATAATAATAATAATAATAATAATAATAATAATAATAATAATAATAATAATAATAATAATTTGGGTGAAATAATGGTGGCATAACCGTAGACTTTCACTTACCTTATGGGACCCTGTAATCGTGTATAAAAATTGGAGACTTCTGATTCCTCCTGACCATGCCAAGAAACAAGCTCCTTCCATATAGGTGGTGTTTCGTGGCATTATTTGAAGGACTCATTTATCTCCAATTTTCTTCCTTGTATACAATTAGTTACAGAATGCTTTGTTTTGGAGGGAGGTATGCAGTCGCCGAACGCTCTCGTTTATATAAGTAATTACTCTAGCTGTATTATTATTTATGTGGCTAACTCAAGACACCTTTTTGATATTTACTGTAATAATGAAACTGTGCCTGATTAAAATATCAATTTGGTCATGAAGCTTAAAAGTTAATAAAATTTAAAAGTAATCATGTATAAAAACGAAAGAAAGAAAGGCGATAAAGATCATAATATGTTTGGGCGAATGTTACTTTTGTTAATGTCAGGTCACTCTATAATTTCGTTAATAAAAATGATCCATAAAGAACTGAAAATAAAACTGGAAAAAAAATTGAGCAGCGTAGTTTACCATTTCTGTGGGAAAGGATAAATGTAAGAAAGATGATATCTTTACCTTCACGTGAGTGAAAAATGATAAGGCTTTTAACCGGTTGTGGGAGAGTTGTTAAAGGTACCGTAAAGACATATTGCTTGTTGGGTATCAGATTTATATAATGTACGAAATAACTTTAGTAGCCTAATACAAGTGATAATAATCTACTTCACTAAGAAAGGAAATCTGGATGAAAAGTATTACACTGCAGTACTGTTTACAACAAAGCTCTTGCAGCAGCCTAGCCCGGCGCAGGCTGCCGTGCACCCCTCAACACAGTGCACCATATTGATCTGCCACCAGTAATAAAATTGCCGGGGACCGCCTTGGGTTTGTGCTGAGGTAATGAACACCCACCTTACTGTATGTTGTACGGAATGAAGAAGACTAAACCAACAAAGGAAGAGGCACAATGACTCCATATATTATCTATTGTCTTATATCATGTTATATACTGAATAACGAGAGACCCAAAGTGATACAGACTGCTGAAAAAGTTATATCAAGGAGTATTTATCATATTGAGTACAGACCAGATGTTAGTAATGAAAACTGCACTGTCCTCTACCTTGACATTCTGCTCATAGAGAAGGAAGTGTGCGGCCTGCGTCAAGGAAGAAGTTATTCCCTCAAGACTCACCAAGATTAACAAGAGTTGAAATTATGATGAAATATATCCTGTCTGTTGTAGGAAAAGGTCAATGTCAGATGAAAATTGTATGTTTACGTAAGGTCTTGACAACACACGGGAAACCTTACGACCACGAATTACTATACAGTACGCTCAGTAAGCTAAACACACACACACACACACACACACACACACACACACACACACACACACAGTTATATAATCGCACAAAATTAATACACACCAATCAGAAAAGATATCACCACGTTCCAGAAGGCAAGCGTATAAAATACAGTGTAAGACATAAAAGTGTCTTGTGTATAATATAACTACACAAACGACGACGAAACATAACCAAGAGCTCATCCAAACCACAACCTGATAATGATAAGTGAGGCTCCATCTTCTGTTGTGGTTGTAATAGCTCAAAATTAGTATATAATTATGGGGTCGGAATCCATCCTGCCAATACAATACCAAGTCCATATCCTCCACTGTTTATCTGACACATTATGAGAACCCAAGTCAGTCAGGCGTTGAATACGATCTTCATTCAACTGACATCCGTGGCCACACAACAATGATAGATCCACTGAACCATGGCTCATTTACAATTGCTTATTCTCTTGGAAACTTAGTGATGAAAGAGTTTTTATCAGCGATGAAGCATAATAACATTAATTAAAGGTATATATATATGAGACGTGGAATATACTTCATTATGTGACAAGTTTAAATACAAGTACAACAGACATGTAGAAAAAATAAGTATAGTAATAAAAAACAACCAAGAAAATTACAATATATAAATTTCTTGTAAAATATGGTACCGTGTTTACAGGAAGATGGCTAAGCTGTCTGTGCAATGCAATTCAGTTATATTTAATTTAGTATTGTATTTTGCTAATTAATTGACGTTCAGTGACACCTGTGCTGCACCTTTCATCACTCACTGGAGGGGTTGAAGAAGGGGAAGAGTAGAGTTAGAGGTTGGGACATAAAACTTGTAGTGACTGTATGGGTTAATTGGGTAGATAGAGTAGAGGAGAGTAGAGTTAGATTTTGGGACATGAAACTTGTAGCGACTGTATGGGTTAATTGGGTAGAGTAGAGTAGAATAGAGTTGGGTAGAGCAGAATAGAGTAGAATAGAGTAGAGTTGGGCAGAGTAGAGTTGGGTAGAGTAGAGTTGGGCAGAGTAGAATAGAATAGAATAGAGTAGAGTTAAAGGTAGGTTGGGACAAGAAACCTAATTACAACAACTGTATGGGTTGTCCGTGTTTATGGAAGTGACGATAATGGATAATGGGCGAGTGTAAAATTATGTTACGGTCCACTTTGCATCGTCATTCTAAATTTTCGACTGCAGATCAAAATAAATTACTAATATAATGGGTCAAAACCAGACCCATACTTGAAACAATATAATAGTTAAGTGTGCACTGGAATTTATAGCAATTAGTCAGTGTCAAGATAGTTTTTTTTTTTTTTAATGAGTAAAGCTACAACAGGAAGGGCAGAATTATTACCCACTCATGGTTGTGTCTGAAATGATATTATTATAAGTTATGTCTAGGGGATAATGTAATGTTTTATATGAACAAATTGCTCTCCTCTCACCCTGCATTCTTACCCTCATTCCATCTTCCCCTTCTGTTACTCACATAAACACACACATACAAAAACATACATACACAAGTAGGCTACACATACACAAGCTTATACTCACACACACACACACACACACGTACACATACATAAAATCTCTCTCTCTCTCTCTCTCTCTCTCTCTCTCTCTCTCTCTCTCTCTCTCTCTCTCTCTCTCTCTCTCTCTCTCTCTCTCTCTCTCTCTCTCTCTCTCTCTCTCTCACACACACACACACACAACGGCACATATGCAAAATAACACACACACACACACACACACACAAAGGCACATATGCAAAATAACACACACACACACACACACCAATACAAAACAAACTCATACCACAGCTTATGTAAACAAGAAGTCCCTCAGCAGAGTTCGAACCTCCACCCTTGGGTCGTCGCACCAAAGGAATGAAAAATACCTTTAAAATTTTCCGGATCTGGAGACACCAAGTAAAAAACCCGGTGGCTGACCTCTGGAGCGTGACCAATATTATTCATCCCCGAAATCTAATAGCATTCCCACCACCAGTCGCCCAAAGACACTGATAAAATGTGCACTTTCTCGCCTTTTCTTTCGATGATAAAATGTCACTGAAATTATTCTCGGATCCAGACGCTGATGTAGCTATATGTAGAAAATTATTTTGTTCTGAAGGTTATCATATTTTCTACTCAACACATAAATATTTAGATTATCTATTAATATCTACATAAAACATATATTTAGATTTTGATTGATTAAAGTTTGACTGAACTGAAGGACAAATTTAGGTAATTATATAAACATCGCTCACCTTCGTTCGTTGTGGAAAATTTATACAACACAAACACAGACGAAAACCATCACAGAAACCAACACCTACACACAAATAACAACGCAAACAGAGACAATTAAAATTGAAATTGCTATCACAAACTCCGACGACTCTCTCTTTTTTTCAGCTTTTCATCATCCGTGAAGATAGCGAACTAAATGTGTTTTTCAGCTGCTTCTTTAAAATGGAGAAGAACTTTTTAAAACTCATGGATATTATATCAGACTACTGGCCAATCTCGTGAGTTTTAACATTTGTTAGACCAGTTCTGTCGTGAAAGTTACAAACTGGTATTTTGAGGAGGGTTAACAGACAGCCAGCCACACACACACACACACAGGCAGACAAACAGACCAAAGCCACTAGTGCAATAGCTTGGCTCCCCTCCTCCAGGGACGAGGGTAACGAGTCCACATCCAAAGCGACCACCTGCACTGCACTACGCTCTACACTCACTATATAAGGTGGTATGCAGGTGTGGCTTTCGAGGTGTGCTGTTTCATTTTACTGTTGTTGTCTCTTATGGTCTCGGACAGTTATTGTTATTAGCAATAGCTTCTGCTCGCAGGTAGTTAGTTAGTTGTCTTTTTTAAGTTTTCTACTGGTCGAATAAGGGAGTTTCTGCGGTGTCCACGTCCCTTGCTCGGGTCGTGTAAGCGGTGGGATTGTGAGCATGGGTCAACTGTGGCCTTTGTGCAATCAATTGTTCTCGCTGGAAAAAATTGAGAGAAATGGGCATCATTTGCTGCTTTATTTCGTTCGCCGTTATTTTTCCTTAACTGAAAGATTTATCACCCGTTGTAAAGAGAGAAAAAAATTACAGATGTGTGAGAGGACGACCAAACCCAACAACACCTGCCACCACCACCACAGATACCGACAGCATCACAGAAACAGGGTTCAGTTTACAGTGGAGCTGCACCTGTTCTCTGTCTCACATTATACTGTCAGTGTGATCCAATTCCTGCTGCCCACACTAGCACACTTCTCGCTTTGCACTCACGCACACACCTGTCCTCACTCATTTATATATATATATATACAATGCCTTTAGCCAGTGCACACACACACACACACACACACACACACACACACACACACCTGTCCTCACTCATTTATATATATACAAAGCCTTTAGCCTACACACAAACCCACCTGTCCTCACTCATAATACACAAAGCTTATTGCCTATGCACACACACACACACACAAACACACACCCTCCCTTCACACACTTATTTGGCTTGTACATACATACCAGTGTGTTTTGTGGAAACAGACCAGCCTAGTCTTTCACACGTGTTTTCACTCCCACACCCACATCCCCTGAGCTAAAAGAACAAAATATAGAAAGAGAGTTTGAGTTTGGATGAGCTACAGAGAAGGAGGCACTGTATATTATATAACTACGTAGCCTCTCACTCAGCTTTTGGAAAAAATAGAGAATATTTATATTACTTAAACTGGAACTCTGAAGGTTACGTTTGAGAGAAAAGAATTCCACAGAAAACGATACTGATTAAATATTTAACTTATTCTGTCAATGATCGCGGTTTATTCGTTTTAGTTTCGAGCGAAGCGATTATATTTTCTCTTTAAACTCTTCAACTTAAAGCATGTTGTGATTTAATGAAAGAGTTGCAATGACAGCAGCTATAGTCATAATTATATGCTCATATACACAAAAATTATATAAATATTTTTTGTAGCATTTTTAAAAATCAATAATTGATAACTACAGAAGGTTTATAATTTATAGCATCTTGTACAGTAATATATATAACAAATAATTAAAGTATGCCATAATATTGACAATTTATGCAGAATACATATACGGTATATATAATTAATAGAATAGTTGAAAGTTCATCAGTTACGGGCAACTGAGGGGAGATTATATATGGTGGACACTACCTCATTTTCTTCTCATTATCTGCTGTTGAATGTCCTCCATAATCATCCTCCCACCGGATGATGACAGCCCAGATAATTTAGCTAAGTGACCAACTGGGTAAAATACTGTCCTCAACACACAGCTGGGAAAGGACGACGAGGAAGAGGAAGTTAAGGGAGCGAAATGGGGGAGAAGGAGAAATAGGAGAAAAAGAAGGAGGAGGAGGAAAAGGGGGAGAAAGAGGAGGAGAAGGAGTGAGAAGGAGAAGGAATAGGAGGAGGAAAAGGGAGAGGATGAGGAGGAGGACAAGGAGTGAGCGGGAGAGGGGAGAAGGAGAAGAAGGAATAGAAGGAGGAAAAGGGAGAGGAGGAGGAGAAAGACAAGGAGTGAGGAGGAGGAAGATAAAGAGTGAGAAGGAGAAGAAGGAGGAGAAGGAGGAGGAAAAGGGGGAGGAAGAGGAGGAAAAGGGAGAGGAAGAGGAGGACAAGGGGAAGGGAGAGGAGTACAAGGAATGAGGAGAAGAAGTAAAAGGAGAAGGAGAAGAAGAAGGAGGAGGAGGAGGAAAAGGGAGAGGAGGAGGACAAGGAGTGAGTAGAAGGAGAAGAAGAAGAAGGAGGAGGAGGAAAAGGGAAAGGAGGAGGAGTACAAGGAGTGACAAGGAGAAGGAGAAAGAGGAGTGAGGTATGGCGTGTCAATCCCTGTTTCCTTGCCAGCACGTTCATTACTTCCTCAACACATTCTTCCCTTGAGACTATGGTTACGGAATGTTGAATCCACGAGTGTCTGTGTCAGCTTACAGGCTCAATAAAAAGCAAGATAGACTAAAAACCATATAGCCTGTGTGTGTGTGTGTGTGTGTGTGTGTGTGTGTGTGTGTGTGTGTGTGTGTGTGTGTGTGTGTGTGTGTGTGTGTGTGTGTGTGTGTGTGTGTGTGTGTGTGTGTGTGTGCGCAATAGATGTTAGTTAGTGAGACGCGCTTATTTTTATTTTCTTTTTTATTTACGTATCCTGGGTGTAGTGACTCTTGTTTCCTCACTGGCCCCCGTGTCATGTTCTCCCTGCTTCACTTTTCTATTATTATTTTTACATCCTTTCTCTGCCTTCCCATTTCCCAGTCTTACATCTCACTGGTATGTACAACAACACCACTCCTTTCCACATGCACCTCTCCCTTCCTTCTTCTTTTCACACATTCTCTCCCTTTCGCTGTCACACTCGCCCCCCACCTCTCTCTCTCTCTTTCTCTTTCTCACTCTCTGTTTTTTTATCTCTCTTTTCTTTCCACAGCAGCCTATTGTCCCCTCTCTCTTTGTATGTATGTATGTATATAGGTATGTATGTATGGTTATCTTTCAATGTAAATCTTTTCTATCCAACACATGAACAATACATGAACATAGAACATCCGGAACTAAGCTTCCTCTGAGGTACTATAATATATACTAGCTTGATTGTAATATGTCAATCTGTCTGCAACATCGTGAAAGTCTACGGTCAGATGCACCCATTATTCATACATAGAAAACAAAAATTATTCTAGATTGATTTTGGTGAGTGTAAAGTGATCATAGGTAATCGCCCCTACCCCCCTCAAAAAAAAAAAAAAAAAAAAAAAATAATAATTATAATAAAAAAAAAAATAATAATAAATATATATAATAAAAATAACAATATATATATATATATAAAATAAATAACAAATCGAGATCCTAGGTCCAGGTGGAATGAAATGCGTGTACTGTCGAGACTCAGAAAGAACACACGGGGGAAAGGACATGTGGGACGGGGACGCAATAAAACCGAGTTGAAATTTTCATTGTTAGTCTTCCGAGTAGTGATGTGTTCAGTGACATTTAGTGAATACAAAATGGTTAAAATTTTTGTTAGATATGGGTTGAAATAGAGAGTGAGGATATGGGAAGTATCTAATATTGTAATTATGTATCTATGTAGTGTGTGTATGTATGTATATGTGTATATGTATGTATGTATGCATATGTATTTATGTATGTATGTATATGTATGTATGTATGTATGTATGTATATGTATGTATATATGTATATAGATGTATGTATATATGCATTTGTTATGTATGTATGTTTATGTATGTATGTATGTATGTATGTATGTATGTATTATATGTATGTATATGTATGTATGTATGTATGTATTATATGTATGTATGAATGTATATGTATATATGTATGCATATGTATGTATGTATGTACGGTTATCTTTCAGTCTAAGATTTTCTATTAGACACATGAACAATACCTGAACAAACAAAACCGGATCCGAGCATCCTCTGAGGTACTGTACTGCCTTGGTTTTAGTTTGTCATCCTTGTCAAGAAATCGGAGGAGTTAAGGGGGTAATTCACTTTTGTTACTTTGAAGTGCCTTGATTCCTTCAAAGTATGCCAGGAAACAGGACCAAATGAACAAAAATTAAAGGTATTCTGTTGCTTGGAATAGTTTAGAGGATTCAGTTTTCTCCAGATTTACCAACAAAAAAATTTCCCCCTTATTTTTTTTATATATTTTTTTTTTTTTGTCCATCTCCTTCCTGGTGGTGGCCCGCCGTGACTCCTCCCCCACGTGCTATATAGCTATGGGGACTGGCTGAACACGACACATCCTCCTCGTCAAGATTCCCCACCAGGCTCGTGGTAAATGGATTTAGAAGTGAATTTAGTGGCGCTGAAATTCCGCTTGGATTGTATATCTGAGGAGCCCCTGAGCCCAGCACGACCAGCCAGCCAGCCAGCCAAGGCCAGTATATATAAAGGCAAGGGAATCTGAACATATCCAAGAGCTCTCCCCTCAAGCCCAAGTACAAGCAAGATGGATGTGTCAGTCATGAGCAGGAATTCCACTCACTGTTAATATGCACAAGAATGTAGCAAATAGATTATACTGTACACAGATTATGCACAAGAATGTAGCATAGAGATTATACTGTGTTCAACACCACCTGCCTCAAGATACATATATTTAGGAACTAACAGTATTTACAGCATAAAAATATACATATAATATGCAGATTTTTGTTGTTTCCTGAGATACTATAAATTTTGATCTTTGATACAGTTGGTAGTAAACTTAAGGGAGAAGTTTTGTGTTGGTAATTCTGGAGCTACTGAATCCTCCAAACTATTTCAAGCAACAGAGCACTATTATCTTTGCTTTTCTGGTCCTGTTTCCTAGCATACTTTGGAGGAATCAAGGCACTCCAATGTAACAAAAAAGAATTACCACCTTAAACTGTCAGAAACTCAACTAAATAACTACCAGCCGAATGATAAAATATATAGGAAGCATATTATGTTAGAGATAAGATGTAGACTATATTGATCAGGACAGCAACGAGATACACCAAGTTAAAAATAAAAATGGGCCAATGATAGACTTAAAACAAAATAATAATAAATCAAAATAATACACAAAATAAGGCAGTGATACCAAGCCCAAGGAATTAAGATAAAAATCAACTTCAACGGTTCAGCAAAAACGAATGAAAAAAAATCTTTCCACCCTTACAGACGATACTTTTAACGGTTTCATTTTATTATCCGCGCCAGGGAACTCTAAACCACCAAAGTGCAATTTTGCAACACTGAAAATAAACTCAAACTTTTCATGGCGCTCAAAAAAGTTATAATCGCTGTAGGAATGTATTTGGTCTGTGTATGCTGTCTATATTTCCAAGCCTTAACTACTTCCTTCACATCTAGTCTCGTTCCATGTTTTATGAAGCTCACGTTGGGTTCTTGTAACTTTTTATTGTGTTTAGTTATTTATGTTTGGTGATGTAAAATCGTGTGGGCTCTTGTGACAGGTACAATCTGAAGATGTTTTGTCCTTTTACTCCTCACACACACACACACACACACACACACACACACACACACACACATTACATAAACCACCTTAGCCACACTGTCATATACAAAAGTACAATAAGATAAAAGAATTATGAGCAGTTCTTCACACACCTGGCAGTGGAGGTCCTTTGTTGTCATCATAATATTGTTGTAGAGTTTTAAAAAAGCCTCTTAATTAGAGCTTCCTAATTAGAGCTTCACACACAGGGACCAGAAGAGATCACACACACACACACACACACACACACACACACACACACACACACACACACACACACACACACACATACAGAATCACACACACACTCACACACACACACACGGAATCTCACACACACACACACACACACACACTCACACAGAATCACACACACACAGAACCACACACACACACTCACACACACACACACTACACACACACACACATACACACACACACACACAAACACACACTCACACCTACAAAGAACCACACACACACTCACACACACACAGAACCACACACACACACAGAACCCCCCCCCCCACACACACACACACAGAATCACACACACACACACACACAGAACCACACACATAGAACCACACACACAGAACCCCACACAAAGAGAGAACAATTGGCCACCTCCAGGGTCTTATTGTCTGGTAAGGAAGGAAGTCAAGGTTGGGCGGGTGTAAAGAGGATCATAGCAGCGTTAGGAGATTGAAGAGTCTCAGCAGGTCAACTGTATACCTGAGTATTGGTGTTGTAACCTTATGTAATCCGGTGTGGGTCGATGTTGGCCCCCTGCCAGTGTGGGTGTGGTGATGGTCGCTGTCAGGGAGGTAGGGAAGGAAGGAGAGGGGGTTGTGGTGAGGTGAAGGGATTGTGATGGTGGTAGGCAGTGGTGGTGATGGTGATGGTGACAATGTGGTGATGGCTGGCAGTAGTGGTAATGATGATGGTGGCAATGTGGTAGTGCTGTTTGTGAAGGAGTGTGGTTGGTGATGACATATGATGGTGGTGGTGGTGGTGGTGAAGGAGTGTGGTGGTGGTGACATATGATGAATGGTGGTGGTGCTGGCTGTGGTGTTGGTGGTGACAATGTTTTGATGTAAAAGTGGCGACGGTGTGGTGATGGTGGTGGAGTGTGATAGTTGTGGTAATGATGACGGTCCCAATGTGATGATGGTGATGGAGTGTGATAGTTGTGGTAATGATGACGGTTCCAATGTGATGATGGTGATGGAGTGTGATAGTTGTGGTAATGATGACGGTCCCAGTGTGGTGATGGTGATGGTGACGTCGGTATAGTGATGGTAACAGCGGTGTGTTGGTGGTGTCAGTCACGATACATTCCATAAACTACCAAGCTGTCTATACACAGGATCGATGAGAAGGAGGGAGGGACACGAGTAGGTATAGGGCTATGGGTTTGTTATATCACTTCCCCACCAGACAGAACGAGAGGAATCAACGATAAAACATTTATGGGTCATTGATTCTCTTACTTCTCTCTTTTGTTGTACGTGAACATTAACATCCATACTCCACAGATTCTTTGCTGTCCTTAAATAGAAATTAATTTATAAAGAATTATAACTGTATATTTCAGTTAGATTATCAACAACGCAAAAGTATGCATTTTACACATGAAAAAAGGCGGGGAAAAAGAGAGTGAATAGGCTCAGTGGAAAACTTTCAAATATAATGTGGAGCAGTTAAAAATGCTTTCTTTAGTTTACAGCATAAAAT
>JAWQEG010009196.1:17500-27500 GCA_033782935.1 Petrolisthes cinctipes
GGGGTTTAGGGGGGTGCGGGGTTTTTTTGGGTGAGTCGGGGGGGGGGGGGTTTAGGGGGGGGTGCGGGGGTTTTTGGGTGTGTCGGGGGGGGGGGGAGTTGAGGGTTGCAGGAGTAGGGGGACAGGCTTGGGGGGGTTAGGGGGGTGCGGGAATAGGTTGCAGTCTTTCTACCCACCCCAAGCCTGTCCCCCTATTCCCGCACCCCCCCCCAGTCCCCCCCCAAGCCTGTCCCCTACTCCCGCACCCCCTTAAGGATGAACAGATCTTCGTATATTTACCGAGTAGCAAGTCAAACCAGAACAGGTTATATCAGTCACATACACAATTTAGTCACTTTCTGAATTTTACAGACATTGAATTTAATTATTTAAGGGGCCCTGCATGTGATGTAGTAAGAAAATTGGAGTTATACCAGTACTTCAAATATTGCCACGAAACGCCACCCACCTATATGGAAGGAGCTTGTTTCATGGTGTTGTCAGGAGGAATCACAAGCCTCCAGTTTTCATACACGATCACAGGGTCCTTAATAGGGTCATGCGTTTACGGATATCAGCTGCATGGGAGGGAACCGGTTTACTATCGCCAAATAAGACAAAAAGGGCAGCATAATAATTAATCTTTTCAGGACAAACACTATATACCTATTTTTATATTTTTTGTCGTTTTTCTGTACAGAGGAACACTGGCGACACCGACGTCACCGCCACCCCGACCATCAGATCAGTGAGTTGGGTCATCACCGCCACAGCCACCACTACACCCATTACCTGGCACCCAAAACATACCTCCCCTCCAACTCTCTGTATGGGTACGTAAAGTCCTGTGCCGTATTACTGACCACACTCTTGATGGAGAAGGAAGTGGAGCTGACCAATAACTCTTCTTGTATTATGATGAAGATGATGACATACTGTGCTGACTATATTGTAACGAGCACTAGATATTTTCACTAGTTTGCTTGGAATGAACCCATGTGTAACAGTGTGTGTTATTGAAAACAAATGACTCCATGCTTTAGCTCCATTTCTTTCACTACTGTCCTGTACACATAGCAGTTTATATTTGCATAGCGGTCTATTCCCTGTCACAAAGGTTGACTAAATTGAATGTTTGATGTTAATTTCTGAAGGATGACAGCCCAGGAAGAGCAAGGCATTTGATTTGAGAAATTAGCTGTACTAACGTCACACCTCCCTTCCCATTGGTTTGGGTTTGGGACTCTTTACTACACATAAACCTTATCCATGTATGTATGAGGGGTGGGTAGGGGGATAGAACCCTCGAGTATACTCTGTGAGCTATATAGTCTGTGTTGTCCAGTTGGGTATAATGCTTCACTATATTTCCTGGTTAACTCACTATCTGCTACATATACAAATACTGCCGTGGTTGGACTAACAGAAAAATACAATAATTTAACAGAAACCTGGTAACAAAAGAACCTGCCGGTGTGACAAGCGGATTCCACGTTGGATCTGGGTCTCGGTGGGTGGCAGGTGACAGCATGGGTGGTACAGGGTCCCGTTGGTCACTCACCTACCCTGGCACACCACATCAGTCTTCCGCCATCAACAACACTGTACAGAACGTGACGGCACAGCTGGGAGGATCAGCATTCCTACCCTGCCGTGTTGGTCACCTGGGAGACCGTCAGGTGAGGCCAGTTGATGCCTACTGTCTCTCTAAAGGACATGTCGGGTATCACATGGACGTATTTGATAGCCATCGCAAACGTATGATTTCATAACGGTAATAACTATGTGTAAACGTAATGCAATTACTATATCTATTTTTTTGGTCATATTAATAATGTTATTAAAGATGTGTTTTGATGTCACTCAGATCTCGTGGATTCGACGGCGAGACTGGCATGTGTTGACGTCAGCAGACGTGTTGTACACACTAGACCGGCGGTTCTCGGTGCTTCATGTGGCAGGGTCTCAGGATTGGACCCTCCACATCATGTCTGTGGAGGTGAAAGACGAGGGAATGTACGAGTGTCACGTGTCTACTGGAACAGGGATCATCTCCCTCTTTGTTAACTTGGAAGTGGTTACTCCTGAGGCTCACATCACAGGCCGGGGTCACTATCACGTTAACCATGGCTCACCCATCACTCTCACCTGCGTCATTAACCAGGTAAGTTAAGACTTACTATCACCTCTTGTCATCCTGCATGGAAGATGGACTGAGGTAGACTTCAAACGTAAGACTGTGTATAAAGAGGCTTGTGTCACAATTCCTTTCTCTATCGCAGAGCCCGTCACCGCCTCAACATGTTCTCTGGCACCACAATGGACAGTTACTGAACTACGCCCACAATCGTCCCGAGGTGAAAGTGAGCATGAAGGTGGCGGGGAGAGCAGTGAGTTCCTTGCATGTGGACCGAGCCAGCGACTACCACTCTGGCAACTATACCTGCAGTGCCCGTAACACCAAACCTGCCACTACCAGGGTCTTCGTCACACAAGGTACGCTGTCTTCAGTCTTATAATATTTAGTTCATCCTCTCGTCTCTGTCTGGTTGTAGTAATCAACAAATCTGTTAAACTATAATTATAATCTTTGATAAACAGCATCCTCTCTTACTCGATTTTTCACTTTTCTTAAACTCTTGTGTGTGAGAAAATGTGTAATGTTTGGTGAGTGTGTGTGCTGACATTTGCAAAATAATATATCTAATGACAAAAAACATCTGTAAACTATTTTTGGTAAGCACACGACATCAAGTTTCTCATGACCTAATCTAGTACAATCTAAAAATTTGGTTATAGTATCAAGGTTGGCATGGGGTGGTAAATATGTTGCAGTATATGATAATTTATACTGAATGAACCGAATTAGTTTGGTAGTGAGTGAGTGGCTGTGTGTCATGGAAAAAAGCATTATTGTTTATCAGGGAAAAAAAAAATATTTATATCTCGACTCCAGGCTCGATAAGGATAGGTGATTATTAATCATATGTAGGCAAGTGTAAATTTATATCTATAACTGTGTAACTAAAATTGAATCCACTCTTTCTCATAACAGGTGACAAGACAGCCGCAGTGCAGAGGATAGACTCCAATAGCATTACCCGGTGTAGGCAGAATCTATCACTTCTACCCCTCGTTCTCTCCCTTATGGTGGCGGTCAGGTGAATGACCCACCTACCACCACTTCCCATCCTATTACCACTTAATACAACGCATGCATGGTGCGACTACCTGCCTTGTTACTGCTACAGGTATTCTGGCAGTTATAAAAGTACCTTACCTCGCCATGCAGCAGTGAGGACTGGTGCCCACCTGCCTGAATTTTTTTTTTTTGTCTGTTTAATGATGTAACAAACACTGGCAGTATATAAGGGAATTCTACAGGCGTCAATATCGAAACTCGTCAAATACTGAGAAATGTATAGCTGTATTGTATGAGTTTGTGTCAATGTGTACGTTTATTAAATGGGTAGTATCGAACTCAGAAAATATATGTGGAAAAGAGTTGATTCGAACACGCGTCAGATGAATGTGTGACTGTATTCTTTCCTATCACTCCTAACCACAAAGATGAGTGATGGTGATCTGACGGAGTGATATGATTCTGAAAGTGTACGGCTCATGTTGGAACTCTACCTGGTTATAATTGTATTGGACCAGTGTATGATGAAACAAGCGGTGACTCATTTTATTACACAAGAAAATAAGAGGATTAAATATAAATACAGAAAAGTGAAATTTGATGAGAGACCTCATCAGCTCGGCTGCTTAGTTTTGTGGAGTGTTGTGTCATTGTGTAGTATTTGGGATATACCGATAAAAAATGTACGAGTAATCAGAAATATGGGCTTTACAGTACTAGTTAGGAAGGGGAAAACACAGTACAAATGATGTGAACCTGAGAATAACATTTGAGCAGCAATAACATGCAATTAATGATCAAACAAAGAACTAAAAAAATAAATAAAAAATGAAAATGAAAACCTTAGAAAGTGCAAACATTAATAATATAGAACTAAATAATGCTAAACAGATACATGGACTCAAAGGAATGGATATGAATCAGGAACTGCCATGAACTGGGCCAACAGGTCTTCTGTAGTTTCCTAAATTCTTATGTTCTTAAAAATGTAAATACAAATTAGAGATGTATCACAGTACTAACCATGTCTGTGTAGCATGATACACTACACACAGGCACATGAAAAGTATGTAACTGTTGGAGTATAAATATATTCATTCCATAAAAGAGATGGAGAAGCTCGAGTTTGCAGAAGGTGGGTGAAGGTTGAAACGTCAGCACAAAAATGACTCTGTTGTTATGTTACGAGGTGATGAACTTGATCTTGTCGGTTTTATGGGTTGTCGGGAGTCAGTTATCATTTGCTATATTACCCACTGCCAAGAAAATATGACTCCATTGTAATTATACTGAAAGCCACAAAATGCCAAGCTATTATAGAGTAACGTTTTCTTGTTTTTTCTTTTGCTAACATCAGTCTTGATTTTTTTTTCTTAGAATAATTTGAAATAAGTTAAGTAAACTCCAATCATTGGTTAAATAGACACATTGTACAGCCACAATCAAATATCCGCCGACACCTTCCTTCCACCCTGCAAATAAATCGGTATCATATCAATATATAATCATACAACACCTTACATCAACTCCACCCCCTCAATTATTATTATGAGGTGCTGCAAAATCATACACGTGTTATTCTTTATTAACAAGATATTTTACTACGATGGAAGGATAGTGTCGGTGGATATTTGATTGTTGCTGTACCTGGGTTGTATCCTAATCTGGCCCTGCCTCAGCTCTCAGTGTCTGATAATTTCATCCATTTCTGTTCATTCATTAAATTTTACTACCACCACCAATGACTGATTAATGGCGTAACTCGAGACAGTCTCTCGGCTTGGACGATAAAAAACCGGCTTTTAAGTTGTAAAGTCAGAAAAATAATGCGTAAATTATAATATATAGCACAATATTTACAAATGTTTGCTCAATTACAGTTGATTTCATATGTTCACTATCAACAAATACATTATTACTGAGACGTCGTAAAATCCCTCGTGAAGGAGCCAACTTTGTGTCTGAGACGGTCACACTTTGTAAGGATCTTTTTCCAGGTATTGCTCTCCAAGGCAGCGCTCAATTAGCACCAAGTGTTTTTACAGCTTCGAAGGACAACATACTCGTGAGTAAAGACGAAGGAAAGAATGTTAAGTGAGACAAGGCCTTAACTATTGGGCAACTGTTGTCTGTCTAGTGTTGTGGAGACAGAAGGTCTTACTTGCATTAAGGGGGTAATACACTTTTATACATTAGATCGACTCGATTCCTTTAAAGTCTGCCAGGAAACAGGACCAGATTAACATATACATTAGTGGCCTGTTGCTTGGAATACTTTGGAGAAATCAGTTACCCCAGAATTACCAACACTGGAATATTCTCTTAAAGGTTTTACATGGAGATTCTCTTGTTGGTGAACTGGAGGGCTACCGATTCATCCAAACTATACCAAGAAACATACACCCCATGAGGTCGTCTCTGTGTCCTGGCATAGTTTGGAAGAATCAGGGCCCGTATTCACAAAAGCAAAGTTCACTCCTACCTAAAAATTTTGTTCGTAAGCGTTTATTCATGGCAAGGACTAGGGGTCGATTTCACAGTGGTACTGGTTTGTTAGCTTCCCAACCAACCACACTTGTAAGGCTTCATTATTTTCCTAAAGGTGAGTATCCACATTCACAAAATCTATCAAACAGTTAAATAATGATGATCACTGCATAGTTTACTCACCAAATTCATTAAATAATTCACCGATAAGTCATTTAAACGGCTAACATTCTTTCGTTTGCGTGCTAACAAACCACATCCAACGACTGTGTAATCGACCCCTTACGACCCGACACTGCTTCGAAATCATAATAACATTTCATGCAAATAGAGTAACAAAACCATTCACTGCTTTGAAATGAACCTGAAACATTATGGTGAGGTCAGAAAATCAAATATACTAACAAGTCCAAACTCTAAGATGTTTTGTGAATACCGGCCCAGGCTGTTAGCGATCCAAATAACAACAAGTAAATCTACTCTTAAGGTGGGAATTCTTTTTTGGTACATTGGAGTGCCTTGATTCCTCCAAAGTATGCTATGAAACAGGACCAGAAGAGCAAAAATAATGGTGCTCTGTTGCTTGGAATAGTTTGGAGGATTCAGTTGCTCCAGAATTTCCAACTCAAAACTTCCCCCTTCAAAACACAACCCGTTTACCAACTGTGTACCTTGCCATGAGTCGGGTAGTTACTGTTTGATGGTAAGGTAGGTGTGTGTGTTTCCAATTGTAACTGTAAAAATGTGAAGATGTAGTAATAAATATTTATAATAAAAATGTTCTACTCTTTACCCATTTTCCTCACATGGGATTAGTTAATTAATGTAAAAGGAAATACAGTGCACTCGCAGAACATAGTCCAAAAATTTTTACTGAGCGATTGAATACGTTGGGAGATATTTTAATGTCTGAAATTATAATTATGCTATAATGTGTCTCGTATATTTAAATTTTCATAACTACTATTATTATTAATATTAATTTTTCATTATTATTATTATTATTATTATTATTATCACTTTAATATTAGTATTTGTATATATATATATTTTTTTTTTAATTATTACTATTATTATTACTATTATTTATTTTGTTACTATTACTATTATTAGCTTTATTTTTTTTATTATTATTATGATTTAATTTTATTATTATTATTTTTAATAATAATAATATTATTATTATCCTTATTAATCATCGTGATCATTATTACATCAATAATAATTAAGTGCACCGAAAAGAAAGTGTGAAGAGTTCATCAAGGACTCCCTGTAATTCTGAAACTATCTGTGCTTGTCTTTGTCTGGTGTTGTGCTTCTCCCTCAAAGGTCAAGGTAGGGCGGTTATTATCCCGGCGTGAAACACTAGCCAAAATATTCATTAAAGGTCGAGGGTTAGCTGACTGAGTGCCCGCCTCAATGTAAAGTATATTGCAAATCGCCTTGACGAATTTCACTTCTCTAAATGTTATTGTTTTAGTTGCCTTTGGGCGTTATTATAATTATCAGTATCACCTTTATCATTATCATTATCATCAGTTGCAAAAGCCAAAACCAATTAAGCGAAGGAAAAAAATCTCTCTGACATTTCACTTTCCTCTAATACAGTTACTTAATTAAGTTGACGACGGCTCCCTGAAATATCTCTTAAATTCCATCATACTCCTTAATATAAAAAAATAATAATAATAAAATATGATGGATAAAGGAATACAACTGACGAAGCATGTCTCTCTTTCCAATTGTATGTAAGAAGAATAAAATGTGGATATAAAATGCATACTGTGGGCTGCTTGATATTATCTTTTGTCAAACTAACCTAAAGAATATTATTAATTTACTGACCCCTTGTATATTTATCTTCTCTGAGATGGAAAAGGAGTATCATCAGCAGCAGCAGGCACGAACTTTGTAACGCTCTGGCCTTCATGACTTTCTAATGACGCATGAATCTTCTAGCTACTGCTCTTCCCTGCTTGACTTTGCACACTTACTTCTGGCCACTCAGACAACTTTTTCCAGACTCGCCTCCCACCCTCCCTGAATCCGATTATACCATTGTTGTCATTCTTTCCTTTCACCTTCGACATTCGTAAATAACCTCAGATTAGACTCCTTCTTTATGAAAGTCTTAAGGGTCCCTGTGATGTAGTCAGAAAATTGGAGGTAAATGAGTTCTTCAAATATTGCCACGAAACACACACACCTATATGGAAGGAGCTTGTTTCGTGGTATGGTCAGGGGGAATCAGAAGCCTCCAATTTTCATACACAATCACAGGATCCTTAATGACTGTAGTGTACTTTAATGTTACGCAATAATGTAAAATATAGGTATGTACTTGTCTATCTATTTATCTACCTATCTAACTAATAGAAACCTAACCTAAAGCAGGGAGGAAATTAATGGTATCTTGTTTTGCGTTCTCAGGCAAAAGCAACTTCAGCAGGATTTACTGTTTATTCTCTTGGGGCAGGTTGATCTAAGCGATGCCAGGTTGGCTTAAAAGGTCTCATCTTGTTTTAAAGTTGTGATGTATTCCTACACATCTGTGCTTTTACTTTTGTTTGAATAATTCTTAAGTGTCCAACGAATGCTGCTGCTGCTGCTACACTGAGATACTGTGCTCGGGTTTATGTATTTCTGAACATAGTGTAATATATATTCGTGTGTACAGTACGTATTCCTATGGTATAACTTATGTGTAATCTCTGTGTGTACAATTTTAAGCCTATGGGATGTGTACATGTCTTGTTACGATCAAGGGTTGGCTGCTATTTTATTTATTCATTTATTCACTTTTGATAAAAAACATTATTCTAAGCTTCTAGATAAGGATGATCTATCGAGGCATTTACGCGGTATTTTTTGTCACAGCCCAGTTATCGTAATGTAATGGTGGGAGTAAGTGGAAGACAAAAGTAATAATACCATGTACAGTCAGCAGCATAAATTCGTGTCCATCTCATGTACTTAATAATGCTAATATGACCAGATAGTTCCATTCTGAAACAGTTTTTATTCCAACAACATACTTAATTTTCCATATGAGAACTATATCTGTTATCTCTATCATTAAATTTTATTACAACATCACTATAATTAATACATACGTAGGTGGAAATGAAGCGAACTTATGCTGCGACTGTACATTCTGTCATGGTCTTACCTATAGGCTGGTCGTTGTTAGATATACAAGTTGCTGAGTGGATGTTATGTCTCGTAATTGCTGTACAAAGATAACGGCAAGAGTCTCGTTCTCCCCTAAAGATCCAATTAATATACATATACACATACACCGGTATATCTACAGCACTGCAAAAGAAGATCAACTGGGAGAATTTTTTTGTAGTTTGAATGCTAATAATAATCACTTATGATGACATTATCTGTGCTGACTGGATCACTGTTGTTGTTGTTGTTGTTGTTGTTATTTTGTCCACGATTACTATTGGTTATATATACATAGTAAGGGCACCAGTCTCATTCCACCTTGTGCTTATAAAGTTTGCCTTCGATGTGCCAGACATAATGCCATCTCGTTATCGGTAAAAATAATGAGAATGATATTTGCATACAATAATATTTGGACACGATTCTGACATCATAACTGCATATCCAAGGATATAAACAGATATAAAAGCACGGTTTCTGGGTCACTTGGAGCTTCAATCCCAAAAATATGCCAATCTACATATGAAAGCCACGGTGTTGGATCGTGTTTATATTTATAGATGCTGTGAGTTCATTCATGTATAGTAGGTGTGAGCTGTCAGTCTGAATACCCTCACCTTTTATTATTACGATCTTCATCCTTACGTTATTTCAGGCAACCCAGATGATACTCTTGAATAGATACCGTATGTCAAGTGTGGATTATTATTATTATTGTCATTATTTTTTTTTTATTATTATCATTATTATTATTTATTTTTTATTATCATCATTATTATTATTATCATTATTATTATCATTATTATTGTTGTTGTTATTGTCATTACAACGTTTATACACACATATCAGCAACCTTCAACCAACCATGCAGACAGGGGATGAAACGAAATATCAAATCTGCTTACATGAGTTCCCCACGGTGTTGTGCTACTTTTTTATTTATGTCAAGGGTAGAAGGGGAAGGAACAAGATTAATAGGAAGGTATATATACAGTTCATTGGGTTATTAGGACAATTATATAGTTCGATGCTGCCGACTGTATACATACAACCACTAATCAAAGGAAGTGAAGGTTGCTATATATAATATTTCCTCTTCTCAAAATAGCATAATTCTTTGAGGTTACCTATCCTAAATAATGCTGATGGTGTTGTCGATAAATGAATAGTGTATCTATCTACTTAGCAGCAATTACTGGCATATATATATTTTGACTA
>JAWQEG010009196.1:32500-35705 GCA_033782935.1 Petrolisthes cinctipes
CATTACCTACTACGCACCCGTCCTACTTTACCTCCTTTCTCCTCCACTCTATGCTGACCAAACCAAAACATTAATACCCTTTCCTATTTTCCTTCCATTCTCCGACACTCTCTCTACTATATATTATGTGCTTTTGGTAACTGTGTGCCCTTAATTAACAGTTATAGATATGGACCTGCTTTAAAACACATACTCAATATTAATGGAATATTATATATAAGCCAGTGCGAGGGGCTGCTGGTCCTTGCACTGTCATTTACAGTGAGCTATGAAAAACACACACTTCGCTTTACTTCACATTTCTTTTATCCATTTACAGTGAGCAACGAAAAACAGACATTTAGTATTTATTTCACATTTTTTTTATCATTTACAGTGAGCAAACGAAAAACAGACATTTAGTATTTATTTCACATTTCTTATATCATTCGAATGCATATTAATGAATGATATAGATTTGGTTCTGCTTCGCTCTTCCGAATCTAAACATCTAAATGAGTATTTTGGCCGCTTTGGGAGATGTGCCCGGAACAGGTCGTAGCCTACAGTATGAAACATAATTTTCCTTAAGGGGAGGTTGTCTTCTTCGTAACTGCAGGGCCACTGAATACTCCAAACAGATCCCCTATTAGTAACATTTAGGTTGTATGTTTCCTGGCATAGTTTGGAGGAATCAGTAGCCTTCCAATTTACCAACAAGAGAATCTCCCCTTAATTGAGACTACTGAAGGACTGTTGATTCCTCCAAACTATGTCAGTAAACAAACGAGTACACACATCAGTTTATAAGTTGGGATTCTTCTTCGTAGTACAGTTTGGAGTGATCGGTATTCATCTAATTCACTCACAACATAAGCCCCTTTTAAGGTAGGCTACGTGATTAGAAAAAAAAAAAAAAAAAAAAAAAACAGCACTCCACACCCGTCACCATTTTAAAGATGATCAGTAAAGGGATAAAAAAAAAAAAAAAAAAATGTTCTTATAAAAAAACAAAAAAAGTTCATCCACTGCTCCTATAACAAGAACAACGTCGCTTACCCCGCGTGGCCTAAACCTGAAGGGAATTTGTGAGACCGACTGTACCATATTTCACCCGTATCTCCTCCAGCAACACATAGGCTCGCCTCGCCTCACTTCACTAAGGTCTGTAATGGAATTTTCATGTTATATGCCATATTTTTCCGTCGGGTGGGTTGGGTGGGTTGGGTTGGGTTGGCTGGTTGGTTGGTTGTGTCTGAGTGAACTGGGGATGGGTTATGTATAGCAAGTGGTTGTTTTGTGTGCCTTGAGAGAGAGAGAGAGAAGAGAAAGAGAGAGAGAGAGAGAGAGAGAGAGAGAGAGAGAGAGAGAGAGAGAGAGAGAGAGAGAGAGAGAGAGAGAGAGAGAGAGAGAGAGAGAGAGAGAGAGAGAGAGAGAGAGAGAGAGAGAGAGAGAGAGAGAGAGAGAGAGAGAGAGAGAGAGAGAGAGAGTGTGTGTGTGTGTGTGTGTGTAATATCTTAAACGTAAACGAAATGAAGTATATTCTTGCCTCATAAAATGGCATGGACTCAAAAATCCGATACCGTACATCGTTGGAGAGAGAGAGAGAGAGAGAGAGAGAGAGAGAGAGAGAGAGAGAGAGAGAGAGAGAGAGAGAGAGAGAGAGAGCAGGAAAAGGGACTGGACTGGAAGGGGGGCAATCGATCGGTCGAGAATTAGTGGGGAAAAAAAAAATATATGCCTCTACATTTTTCACTAACTTCATTTTTGTGTGTTTACCTCAACTTCAGCCCGAGTGGACACAGCTTGCGAGGATATCATTACACAATCTACTATACAGCCACCGCTACTAACTAACCTGTCCCTTCTCTTGCATGGTAAACACAGGCTGTATTACATGCTTCGTACTTAAGGACCCTGTGATCGTGTATATGAGAATTGAAGGCTTGTGATTCCTCCTGACTATACCACGAAACACACGCCTTCCATAATTATAAGTGTGTGTGTTCTTAAAAAAAATTTGAAGGACTCATTTACCTCATCACAAGGTCCCTTAATCATCTCTTGCTGGAATAACAATGATTTCACAAGATACAGAAGTGGATGAATGCACTCACACATACAGTACTCAGCGTAGCATTTGACTAGCGCTTTATCAAACACGAAGGGTCAGATAGTGGAAAAGTAATAAGGGTGATTAGCATGAGTATATTCGTATCATATAAGGTTAATTGCTAAGCGGAACGACAGTATAGATAGAACGTGACCCAAGTCGTGGACAGTATTCGAACCCTCACAACCATGGCCTATGATGTTGGGTATCGAAGCTCTTACCACTGAGCCTGACGAATGAAACAACAACAACAACAACAACAACACAATACACACAAAATGATAACTTGAAGCTTATACCAGTCGGCAAGACACGAAATGGTTAACATCATCCTAATATATTACAGAGAGTCAGACATTAGAAAAAAAAAAAACTTAATTAAAGATACTCCCGTTTAATCAACATACGAGGACAAGCTCTAAAAAAGTCACATAAGAAAGAAATAATGATAAAAAAAAAAGGAACATATATAACTTGCTGGCGCCACTAATATATAGCGACAAGCCGTGCTCTTTCCCTCGTTGTATTTGCATATCATTAACATATGTTACGGAAAAAACATCCACCTTCAGACCGCACCGGATTAATGTATACACCTCTCAAGTGTTTATATATTATACTGTACTTACTTGCTGTATTTCTTCAGAGTTGTGAAAGTGGTAAATATTGTACACCCGAAATCTTACGTAAATTTGCGACCACGTACATACTTAGATGTTTATGCCATTTGAGCTGGTGGTAACATTTATTGGTGAGGAATCAGAGTAGGTGAAACATAGTAGAGGGACATGATACAATCTTTCACCTACAATGACACCTTCCACACACAGCGTTACCAGCTCAGATGATATAAACATTTGGGGATGTGGTCGCGAATTTACGAGCTCGAGTGTACAACCATGTCTATCTTGATGAGTGTGATAAACCAATCTCTTTGAGGAGAAAAGTAATAACGCTAAGTACACAAACCATTCAATCCATTACCCTTGTTTTTATGGTAAATTTTGTTTCACTGGAGTTTGTATGTGGCAGATTTCGAGACGTATGTATGTTTGTTTATCTCCTTGCTTAGCGTTAGCCAGTGGAAAAGAATGTAAAATGTTCAACGTACAT
>JAWQEG010009197.1:0-17968 GCA_033782935.1 Petrolisthes cinctipes
GTAATTAGGGAGGTGAGTAAATAAATAAATAATGGGAGATAATGGGTGGTGGAAGAGGAAAAGAAAGGAAAAAAAGGAGGAGGAGGAAAAGAAAGGAAAGGAGGAGAAGGAGATAAATGGAGAGAGAGAGAGAGGGAAAAAAGAATAAATGAAGGAAGGAGAAGGAGGAATGAAAAGGAGGAAAAAGGAGAAGAAATGAAGGAGGGAGGAGGAAAAGAAAGGAAAGAAAGAGGGAGGAGGAAAAGAAAGGAAAGAATGAGGGAGGAGGAAAAGAAAGGAAAGGAGGAGGAAGAAAAGAAAGGGAAAGGAGGAGGAAGAAAAGAAAGGAAAGAAAGAGGAGGAGGAGGCAAATAAAGGAAAGAAAGAAGGAGGAGGAGGAAAAGAAAGGAAAGAAAGAGAAGGAGGAGGAAAAGAAAGGAAAGAAAGAGAAGGAGGAGGAAAGAAAGGAAAGAAGGAGGAGGAAAAGAAAGAGACAGTAATTAGTGCATGTAAAAAGTCGTGTATGAAAAATAATAATACGTAAATATAATAATAATAATAATAACAATAACAATAACAATAATAATAATAATAATAATAATAATAATAATAATAATAATAATAATAATAATAATAATAATAATAATAATAATAATAATAATAATAATATAATAATAATAATAATAATAATAATAATAATAATAATAATAATAATAATACAAAAATAATAATATATATGTGTGTATGTTTTATTTATCTATTTTTTTTTTTTTTTTTTTTTCATTACCAGTTGGCACAGCTGTTACCCATGGAGGAGAACTTCTTACTGCTTTTCCGTTTCGACAATCCACTGGAATCGTCTGTGGAGTTTATGAGGTAAGGAAAGCAAGGATGGAAGGTGGGAAGGTGGGAAGGTATGAGAGGGTAGGAAGGGTAGGTAGGGAGGAGGGAAGGAGGGTATGAAAGGAAGGGGGAGGTGGAAGGAGGGTATGAAAGGAAGGGGGAGGTGGAAGGTATGAAAGGATGGAAGGGAGGAGATAGGGAGAGGGAAGGAAGGCAGGGGGAGGTGGAAGGAGGGGAGGAAGGTATGAAAGGAAGGAAGATAGGGAGGGGGAAGGAAGATAGGGAGGGGGAAGGAAGGAAGGAAGAAGGAGGTAGGAGAAGGAAGAGATGAAGGAAGGAAGGAAGGAAGGTGAGTTAAGAAAGTGAGATAGAAGCAGAGAAAATGTGATAAAGATGGAGAGAAGGAGGAGGAGAAAGAAGGGGGATAAAAAGAGTGAGAAAAAGGAAGAGGTGGGAAAGAAAGAGAGGAGGAGGAGGAGGAGGAGGAGGAGGAGGAGGAGGAGGAGGAGGAGGAGGAGGAGGAGGAGGAGGAGGAAGGGGAAAAGAGTGCGAATGAGGAAAGTAAGATAATAGAAGGAGAATGAAGAAGTGAGAAAGAGAGAAGAGAAAGAGGAGATGAGAAAGTAAGATAAAGATAGGAAGAGAATGAGGAGAAGAGAAGAAAAGAAGAACAATAAGAAGGAGGAGGTGGGATAGATAGATAGAAAGAATAAGAATAAATGAGAATGAAAACAAAAAGATAAAAAAAAAAGACAGAAAAAAAAACAGATGTGATAAAATTTGAGAATGATATAAAAAAAGAAAAAAAAGAAAAACAAGAGAAAAAGGGAAAAGGGGAAGTAAATAAAATGTGATAAAGAGAAGTAGATAAAAAGTGATAAAAGAGAAGTAGATAAAAAAGTGATAAAAAAATAGTGAATGAAGAGAAGGTATGTATTACGAAAAAATCCCTTTACTTAGATAATAATAATAATAATAATAAAACCCATTTTCTTACTTAATAAAACCCCTTTACTTAAGATAATTATCCTTACTTAATGAACAAACACTCTTTACTTACGATTACTTTAACTTCAATCCCCTTTACTCTACTTTCAACCCCCTATATTTCCCTTTACTAATTACTCCCTTTATTCCAATCCCTTTATTTATAATTTACTAATTAATCCCTTTATTCCAATCCCTTTATATTTCTTTATTGGTTAATCCCTTTATTCCAATCCCTTTATATTTCATTACTGGTTAATCCCTTTACTCCCAATCCCTTTATTTATCATTTACTAATTACTCCCTTTATTCCCAACCCTTTATTCCAAACCCTTATTTTCCTTTCCTAGTTAATCCCTTTATTCCAATCCCTTTATATTTCTTTATTGGTTAATCCCTTTATTCCAAACCCTTATATTCCTTTACTGTTTAATCCCTTTACTCCAATCCCTTTATTTATCATTTAATAGTTAATCCCTTTATTCCAATCCCTTTATATTCTGTACTAGTTAATCCCTTTATTCCAATCCCTTTATTTCCCTTTAATAGTTAATCCCTTTACTCCCAATCCCTTTATTTATTATTTACTAGTTACTCCCTTTACCCCAATCCCTTTATATTTCTTTACTGTTTATTTCCTTTACTCCCAATCCCTTTATATTTCTTTACTGGTTATTCCCTTTACTCCCAATCCCTTTATATCCCTTTACTAGTTATTCCCTTAATCCCAAACCCTTTATATTTCTCTACTGGTTATTCCCTTTACTCCAATCCCTTTATTTATCATTTACTAATTACCTCCTTTACTCCCAATCCCTTTATATTCTTTACTGGTTATTTCCTCTATTTCAATCCTTTTAGTTTCCTTACTGGTTACTCCCTTTACTCCCATCCCTTTATTTATCATTTACTAATTAGTCCCTTTATTCCAAACCCTTTATTACCCTTTACTTTACAAACTCATTCCTTTAACTGGGTAATTCACTTTTGTTACATTGGAGTGCCTTGATTCCTCCAAAGTATGCCAGGAAACAAACAGGACCAGATGAACAAAAATAATGGTGTTCTGTTGTTGTTGTTGCTTGGAATAGTTTGGAGGATTCAGTTGCTCCAGATTTACCAACACTGTACTTCCTCCTTTAACTAAAATCCTATGTGTTATTCTTATACTTTTACTGATGTCTTTAAAACTCACTGGAATAGATTTTTTGCAGGTTTTTATTGACTGACTGACTTACTGATTGATTGACTGATTGATTGACTGATTGACTGACTGACTGACTTACTGACTGACTTATTGACTGACTAATTGATTGACTGATTGACTGACTAATTGATTGACTGATTGACTGACTTATTGATTGACTGATTGACTGACTGATTGATTGACTGTCTGATTGACTGATTGATTGATTGATTGACTGATTGATTGATTGACTGACTGACTGATTGACTGACTTATTTGATCTTCTCTCACCTAACCTGACCTCACTCCACCTGACCTTACCTGGCCTCATCTCACCTAACATAACCTCACTTAACCTAACCTAACCTCATATCACCTCACTCCACCTGACCTGACTTGATCTCATCTAACATAACCTCACTTAACCTAACCTAACCTCGTATCACCTCACTCCACCTGACCTAACCTCATATCACCTCACTCCACCTGACCTGACCTGATATCATCTTACCTAACATAACCTCACTTACCTAACCTAACCTCGTATCACCTCACTCCACCTGACCTGACCTAACTCACATCACCTCACTCCACCTGACCTAACTTAACCTCGTATCACCTCACTCCACCTGACCTAACCTAACCCTCGTATCACCTCACTCCACCTGACCTAACCTAACCTCACATCACCTCACTCCACCTGACCTGACCTGACCTGACCTACAACACCCAATCAACACACACACGCAAGATGAAGAAGAATAGGAACAGGAGGACGAGGAATAAACACATGAGAGAGAAAGAAGACCAACAACAACTACCACAACTGCAATATCCAAGTCTAACCCACCCTAGTCCTCCTTCCTCCCTAATTGGATTGTCTATTTCAGATTTGGAAACAGTATGACGAAGATCATAATGGTTTTATTGACAGTAACGAGTTGAAGGTAAGAATATAAACATTGGACACACCCTTCTCCTTCTTCTCATCCACACACACAAACACACCATCTATAATTTAATAACGTGTCGTGTATTCGGGTAATTTTAAGTTACTACTACTACTACTCCTACTACTCCTACTACTACTACTACTACTCCTACTACCAATCGCTATCATTATTCCCAGGTAGAAGTGATTGGGTGGGTGTGTTGTTCTTCCACCACCACTACAACTACCACCAATATTACCAATCACTACCATCATTATTACCAGGTAGAAGTGATTGGGTGGATGTGTGTGTTGTTCTCCACCCACCACTACAACTACCACCACTATTACCAATCACTACCATTATTATTACCAGGTAGAAGTGATTGGGTGGGTGTGTGTGTTGTTCTCCCACCACCACTATTACCAATCACTACCATCATTATTACCAGGTTGAAGTGATTGGGTGGGTGGGTGTGTGTGTTGTTCTCTCACCACCACTATTACCATTCACTACCCATCATTATTACCAGGTAGAAGTGATTGGGTGGGTGTGTGTGTTGTTTCTCCCTCAAGTGATTTTTGGTGATTTTTTTATTTTTTGCCTCTCAAGTCATCGTGCCCTCGTTTTTACTTTCGTTACAGATATGGAAAGCATACGACAAAGACAACAGTGGGTACATAGAAGCTGATGAATTGAAGGTATAGTCGAAGAGCAAAGAAAAAAATAACAAGTGTATGAACCAGAAAAAAACGCTCTCTCGTTCGCTCGCTCGCTCGCTCGCTCTCTATTATAGCTCTCTAACTCTGTCTGTGTCTTCTTTTCAATTAACTAACTAACTAACTAACCGAGGGACCCTGTGATGTAGTCAGAAAATTCGAGGTAAAAAAAAAAAAAAAAAAAAAAAAAAAAGTAGTCAGAAATTCGAGGTAAAAAAAAAAAAAAAAAAAAAAAAAAAAAAGTAGTCCGAAAATTCGAGGTAAAAAAAAAAAAAAAAAAAAAAAAAAAAAAAGAGGAAAATATGAAAATAAAAAAAAAGTCCTACAATTACTGCCACGAAATGCAACGCCACCTATAGGAAAGAGAGGAGTTTGTTTCGTGGTATAGTCATGCAGGAGGAATCAGAAGCCTCCAATTATTCTTCTCATACACGATCACAGGGTCCTTAATTATTATGAGGAGGAAGATTCTATGGTTGGTGAATTTGGAAGATCTTTGATTCCTCCAAAACCTACTACGGTACGGTATGTCATGGATGGAGCAGGTATTAGGCACACACACACACACACACACACACACACACACACACACACACACAAAACAAAAAAAACTATATTTACACCTTCTGCGCGATACAAAATGACACCACGAATGGAGATTTTTGATAACAGCCTTCTCACGTATGTATGTATGTACAGTTGGCCAAGAAAAGACTGCAACTCAATTTGGTGGTGTGTGGCAATATCTAGCAGGTGGTCCAAAATAAACACTGGTATTTTATCAACGTATCACTTATCAGAATCTAACCTAACCTAACCTAACCTAATCTAACCTAACCTAACCTAACCTAACCTAACCTGACCTAACCTAACCTAACCTTACCTAACCTAACCTAACCTAACCTAACCTAACCTAACCTAACCTAACCTGATCTAACCTAACCTAACCTTTGTATGTATGTATGTAATTAACTGAAGTCAATAACATACATACATATATACAAAGGTTATAGGTTCTGATGAGTGATACATTGATAAAATACCAGTGTTTACTTTGGAGCAGTTGCCAGATATCGACACACACCACCAAATTGGGTTGCAGTCTTTCCTTAGCCAACTGTACAGTATGTTACGGCCGCATCTGTTATTAAAAACATTCATTCGTGGTGTCATATTGTATCGCGCAGCAGGTGTAAATATAGTTGTTGTTTTGTTTGTGTGTGTGTGTGTGTGTGTGTGTGTGTGTGTGTGTGTGTGTGTGTGTGTGTGTGTGTGTGTGTGTGTGTGTGTGTGTGTGTGTGTGTGTGTGTGTGTGTACTCATATGGGGACCTATCTGTTTCGTGGCATAGTTTGGAGGAATCAGAGACCTTCCACTTTCACCAACAAGATAATCTCCACCTTATAATAATAATAATAATAATAATACTAGGAAACTGCTACTGCTGTTTACCCCATTGTATCATAGTAAAAAGTAGTAAGTAATATTTCTTGGATTACACACGTTTACTCACTTACTCACTCACTCACTCATTACAACTCCACTTTTAAGATTATTATTCTTATAGTTCTTGTTGGTGTAGTTGTTGTTAATGTTGTTGTTGTTGTTGTTGTTGTTGTTATAGTGCGTGTATGTAGGCTCAAGTATCCACCCTACATCCCCCCCCCAACCCCCAACCCCACCCCCTAGTTACTACCCCCACCCCACCCCACGACCCCCACAAACAACAAACCTCAGTAAATGCACCCACACCCTCCCTCCCACTTGATACTCCCCCCACCCCCAACCACACTCCGCCCTACCCACCCATCCAACCATACTCCCTCCCACCTAACCAACCACACTCCCTCACTCCCTCCCTCCCAACCAACCAACCACACACACTCCCTCCCAACTAACCAACCACACTCCCTCACTCCCATCCAAACAACTACACTCCCTCACTCCCATCCAACCAACCAACCAACCACACTCCCTCACTCCCACCCAACCACTCTCCCTCCCACCCACACACACACACTCCCTCTCCCCCTCCCACCTACCCACCCAACCACACTCCCTCACTCCCTCCCAACCAACCAACCACACTCCCTCACTCCCTCCCAACCACCGAACCAACCACACTCCCTCACTCCCAACCAACCAACCACACTCCCTCCCCCAAACCCAACCAACCAGCCACACACACTCCCTCCTAACCAACCATCCAACCACACTCCCTCCCTCCCACCTACCCAACCAACCACACTCCCTCCCCCAAACCCAACCAACCAACCACACACACTCCCACCTACCCAACCAACCACACTCCCTCCCACCTACCCAACCAACCAACCACACACACTCCCTCCCAACCAACCAACCAACCAACCAACCACACACACTCCCTCCCTCCCAACCAACCACACTCCCTCCCCCAAACCCAACCAACCAACCACACACACTCCCTCCCCCCAACCCACACTCCCTCCCAACCCCCCTCTCAACCAACCCCCCCCCACACCTCCTTCCCTACCCAGATACTCCCCCCTCCCTCCCTCCCTCCCCACCATGCAAAACCAAATCTGCAAGTCCATTTATCCAGGGGTCTTATACGTCTGCAAATTGCTTTCCATCAAATGCTTCAACGAGGACTCACTCAGCCTGAAGATATTTTTTTCTAATATATATATATATATATACATACATACATTGTTTTGTTATGTTTCTCTTATTATTATTATTATTGATCTATCTGATGTTTACAAATGATCTGAGAGCCTGTTTTTATTTTTCTCTTTTGCTCTTCCATATATATATATACACATTATTTTTTTATTTTTCTATCTGATTTTGACAATGATTTGAGAGCTTGTGTTTATATATATACATATATACATACATTTTGGATTTTTATTTCAAGTTATGTTTACAATAATCTGAGAGCCTGGTTTGATTTGTTTAAACTCTTATTTATATATATTAATATTCTTTTATTTATTCCATTTAATATTTACAATGGTCTGAGAGCCTGGTGATAATTTTTTGAACTCTTTTATATTATATATATATATATATATATATATATATATATATATATATATATATATATATATATATATATATATATATATATATATATATATATATATATATATATATATATATATATATATATATATATATATATACATACATATATATTATTATCTTTATTCCATCTCTTGTTGTTACTGTGTGTTTTGAATTCATTGAACATTTTTGTGTGTTTTTTCTATATATAAATATTTTTGAACATTTATTTGCATGCGGGAACATAAATATTTTCCCGGTGAAGGTATTACATCTTTATTATTATTATCATTATCATTATTATTACTATTATTATTATTATTTTTTTTTTTTTTATTATTATTATTTTTTATTATTATTATTTTTTTTTTTTTTTTTTTTTTTTTTTTTTTGAATGGCACGCGAATGTCGATAATTTTGGTACGTCAAGTCAATAATAATGAATAAATGAAGGAGGGAGACATTTTTAAATTTTTTTATTCTGGTCTAATTAAATGGTTATCGAGTACTCTAAACTGCACCTTCATACCTATGTAGGGAATTTGTTTAGTATCACAGCTTGGAGTAATCAGTATTCTCAATTTACACCCCCCCCCCCCAAAAAAAAAAAAAAATGAAAAATGATAAAAAAAAAAAATCGCGTTTTTTTTACACACACACACACACACACACACACACACACACACACACACACAACACAACACAACACATAGATATACACATGTTAGAGACTTGTCTGACACATATGTACATACACACAACACAACAACACAACACATATCACACAATATACATTACACACACACACACACACACACACACAACACAAACACAAAAACCCAACCCAACACAACACAACACACACAACAAAACACATACACAATACACACACAACACACACAACAACACACACAACCCCACAACACACACAACACACACAAAAACAACACACAACCCCAGACACACACACACACACACACACAACAATGATCCTCGTGGAAATTGAGCCTCCCGAAAAACTGAGTAAAAAAAAAAAAAAAAAAAAAAAAAAAAAAAATAGAAAATATAAAACCCAGCTAAACCTATATATTCCAATCAGGGGAACAAACTACTGCTTATGTCTGTGCATTGGAGGATTTCTGAGTCTTCCAAAGTATGCCAGAAAACACACGCCTTCAGTGGTATTAATGGGGGGGGGGGGGTCTGTTGTTTCGTGGTCTAATCAGGAGGTAACAGAAGCCTCCAATTCTCACACACGATTTATTTACACACATGGTCCCGATTGTATAACCCTTCATTATAACACATCTTTATACTAGTACTACTTCTGCTAATACTACTATTACTACTACTATTCTTCTTCTACTATTACTGCTACTACTACTATTATTATTCTACTATTACTACTACTACTACTACTACTACTACTACTATTACTATTATGATTCTACTATTACTACTACTACTATTACTATTATTAGTCTACTATTACTACTACTACTACTACTACTACAACTATTACTACTATTCTTCTTCTACTACTGCTACTATTCTACTACTACTACTACTATTCTTCTTCTTCTACTATTACTACTACTACTACTACTACTATTATTCTACTACTACTACTACTATTATTATTATTTTACTACTACTACTACTACTATTACTATTATTAATATTTTATCAGTAGATTGCTTTAAATGTGTAGGTGCGTATGTGGACTAGTAAGCTTATATGGAATAGTTAATTAATTAGTTAGTTAATTAGTTAGTTAGTTAGTTAGTTAATTAATTAGTTTGTTAAGGGAGGAATTAATTGTTGGTAAAGTGATAGTGGGTTTGTGTGATTCCTACAATTTATACAACGAAACAGAACACAAGTAAACACACACACAACACACACACACATACATACATACACCCAACCCAACACAACACAGCACACAACACACAACACATCCATACACACAACACACATATCCATACACACAGCACAACCCAACACAACACAACAACACAACAACTAAACACACATATACATACACACACACATACACACACACACAAACATAACACCCAACAAACACATCCATACACCCAACACACACACACACATATCCATACACACACAAAACACACACACATATCCATACACAACACACATCCATACACCCAACCCAACACACACACACACACACATCCATACTCCCAACACAACACAACACACACATCCACACACACACAACACACATCCATACACACAACACACACATCCATACACAACACACATCCATATACCCAACACACACACACACACACACACATCCATACACCCAACAGAACACAACACACACACAACACACATCCATACACACACAACACACACACACACACACACATCCACACACACACACACACACACAACACTGGAGTAATCTGTCTATTTCCTGGCATAGTTTAGAGGAATTAATAGCTTTCCAAATTTTACCAACAAGATATCCCTCCCTCCCACAAGGCAAGTTTTCCCCTAACTATATAAAATAATAAAATAGAGGATTATTTATTAAAACACACAAAAAAAAGTCTTTAGCAAAACATCTTCCTGATTAGAATAGGGTTTGGTGGGTTGGTTAAGGGGGTGCGGGGGTAGGGGACAGGCTTGGGGGGGGAACTGGGGGGTGCGGGAATAGGGGGACAGGCTTGGGGTGGGTAGAATACCTGTAACCTATTCCCACACATCCCTAACCATACCCCCCCCACTCCCCCCCCCCCAAAGCCTGTCCCCCTACACCCGCACCCCCTTAAAGTGGTAATTATTCTGTTTTGGTACATTGGAGTGCCTTGATTCCTCCAAAGTATGCCAGGAAACAACAGGACCAGAAGAAGAGCAAAAAATAATTAGTGTTCTGTTGTTGTTGCTTGGAATAGTTTGGAGGATTCAGTTGCTCCAGATTTACCAAACACAAAACTTTCCCTTTAATTACGTAGAAATGACAGAGAATTGTAGATAGTAAAAATAATAATAATAATAATAATAATAATAATAATAATAATAATAATAATAATAATAATAATAATAATAATAATAATAATAATAATAATAATAATAATAATAATAATAATAATAATAATAATAATAATAATAATAATCATAATAATAATAATAATAATAAAAAAAAAATAATAATAATGATGATGATGATGATGATGATATTTTTTTCTTGTTGTTGTTGTTGTTGTTGTTGTTTGTTGTTGGTATAGTAGTTGGTTTGGTAACACTGTAAGTTAATTAAGGTAGTAGGGGTCGTAGTTTGCAGCAGCACATAATATTTACGAATTTATTGATATATTCTATTATTTTCCTCTATAACTAACACACTTTTCTATTATTTATATTTTTTAACTAACACATTTTTTTATAATTAAAATATTCTTTTATTTTCCTATTTAACTAACACACAGATATTCCACTTTTTTATAATTAATATATTCTTTTATTTTCATATAACTAACACACACATTCAACTTTTCTATGATCAATATATTCTTTTATAACTAACACATAAATATTCCACTTTGTTATAATCAATATATTCTTTTATTTTATTTTATTACTAACACATACATTCAACTTTTCTTTAATTCATATATTCTTTAATTTTTCTCTACAACTAACACACATTCCACTTTTTTATAATTAATATATTCTTTTATTTTCCTATATAATTTTTTTTATTTTCTTATATAACTAACACACACATTCCACTTTTCCATAATTAATATATTCTTTTATTTTCGTATTTAACTAACACACAAATATTCCACATTTCTATAATTAATATATTCTTTTATTTTCCTCTATAACTAACTCACATATTCCACTTTTCTCTAAGGTTTTATTTACCTGTAATAATAAAAATAATCTCACATTCCATTATTACGTATATCTTGTTAAATAAATATAATAGTATTTTGAGTAAAGGAAAGTTAGTAGTTGCTTGCAATGTAATGATAAACTATTAGATCATAAATGGGTAGTAGTAGTAGTAGGGGGAGTAGTGGGGGGTAGGGGGAGTAGTGGGGGGTAGGGGGAGTAGTGGGGTGGGGGTAGGGGGAGTAGTGGGGTGGTAGTAGTGGGAGTAGTGGGGTGGTAGTGGAAGTAGTGGGAGTAGTGGGGTGGTAGTAGTAGGGGGTAGTAGTAGTAGTAGGGAGTAGTAGTAGGGAGTAGTAGTAGGGGGAGTAGTAGTAGGGGGGTAGTAGTAATAGTAGTTGTGGGTAGTGATAATAATATTTTTACTTATAAATATATTTCCTATAATCCAAATAAACAAACATTTATTTTTTTATATATGTAAAAATTGCATCTTTTATTATTAATATATTTAGGGGGGGGGGGTAGAAAATTTTTGATATACAGTCTGCAAAAAAAAAAAAAAAAAAAAAAAAAAGTGATATTGAATAGTTTTAGATAATTTCAATATATGGGTGATTCAAGTTTTTTTTTTTTTTTTTTTTTTTTTTTTACTAATATTGGAGTGCCTTGATTCCTCCAAAGTATATATGTCAGGAAATAAACAAATAAATAAATAAATAAACAAAACAACAAACAGGTTCAGATTAACATAAATAAAATGGTGGTTTGTTGTTATTGTTGTTGATTATTATTTTGTTGTTCTTGTATCAGGAGTAAATAACCACTAACTTCATCACTAACTCTTCCACTAACTCTTCCACTAACACTATCCACTCCACCTCTTCCACTCCTCCACCACCACTAACTCTATCCACTCCACCTCCACTAACACCACTACCTCTTCCACTAACATCACTAACTCTTCCACTAACACTATCCACTCCACCTCTTCCACTCCTCCACCACCACTAACTCTATCCACTCCACCTCCACTAACACCACTAACTCTTCCACTAACACCACTAACTCTTCCACAAACACCACCACTAACCTCTTCCACTAACATCACTAAATCTTCCACTAACTCTTCCACTAACTCTTCCACTACTCCACAACCTTCTCTCTCCACCACTTATTCTTCCACTAACACCCACCACTAACTCTTCCACTAACACCACTTACTCTTCCACAACTTGTTCTACACTTCTCTCCACCACTAACTCTATCCACTCTTTCACTCCACTATTCCACAACCTTCTCTCTCCACCACTTACTCTTCCACTAATCATTCTACACTCTCCACTTCTCCTCCACCACTAACTCTTCCACTTACACCATCATTAACTCTTCCACTAATCATTCTACACTCTACACAACTCTATCCACTCCACCTCCACCACTAACTCTTCCACTAACACCACTAACTCTCTCCACTCCACTACTTCAAAACTTTATATATCATTCTCCACCACTAACTCTTCCACTAATCATTCTACAACTTCTCCACCACTAACAACACCACTAACTCTATCCACCACTCCTCCACCACCAATAACTCTCCACAAACTTCTCTCTCTACAACTCTATCCACTCCTCCACTCCACTCCACCACTAACTCTATCCACTCCTCCACCACCACTAACACCACCACCTTCTCTCTCCACCACTAACTCTATCCACACCACCACCACCACCAACACCACAACCTTCTCTCTCTACTCCACCACCACCACCACCACTAACACCACCACTAACTCTATCCACCACCACACTAACACCACAACCTTCTCTCTCTACTCCACCACCACCACACCACCACCAACTCTACCCACCACACCACCACACCACCACACCACCACCACCTCCACAACAACTAACACTAATTCTACCCACCCTTCCAAACAGAACTTCCTTCGTGATCTGCTGAGAGAAGCCAAGAAGGAACAAGATGTATCAGAAGACAAACTTATTGAATATACAGATACCATGGTAAGTTATTTATATTATTATTATTTTTATATTATTGTAGTTAGTGTTAATTGTGTTATTAATAGTAAAAGTATTGTATAGTTATTTATGTTACAGCTATATTTCGTAAACTAAGTGGTGTGAACTGGTGTGAACTGGTGTGAACTGGGTTAGCATTATATGTGATAAAAACTAACTGGTATGAACTGGTGTAAACTGGTGTGAACTGGGTTAGCATTATATGTGATAGAAACTAACTGGTATGAACTGGTATGGTTATGTATGTGATATAAACTAACTGGTATTAACTGGTATGGTTATGTATGTGATATAAACTAACTGGTGTGAACTGGGTTGGTTATGTATGTGATAAAAACTAACTGGTATGAACTGGAGTAAAATGGTGTGAACTGGTTTGGCATTATATGTGATAAAAACTAACTGGTGCGAACTGGAGTAAACTGGTGTGAACTGGTTTGGTTATGTATGTGATAAAAACTAACTGGTATGAACTGGAGTGAACTGGTTTGGTTATGTATGTGATAAAAATAACTGGTATGAACTGGTATGAACTGGTGTGACCTTTTTTTTATAATAACCGTGTGTTTTGTTATTGTCTCTTTACAGCTCCAAGTCTTCGATGCAAATAAGGATGGTAAACTTCAACTTTCAGAGATGGCAAAGTAAGTTTAGAGGGATGCTTTTCGTCCTGTTTGTTTGTCTGTTTGTTTTTGTTTGTTTGTATGTTACAGCCACAATCAAATATCCACCGACACTTTCCTTCCATCGTAGTAAATATCTTGGTAATAAAGAACAACACGTGTATGATATTGCAGCACCTCATAATAATAATAATAATAATAATAATAATAATAATAATAAATAATAATAATAATAACCACTTTCCTTCAATCGTAGTAAATATTTTGGTAATAAAGAACAACACGTGTATAATTTTGCAGCACCTCATAATAATAATAATTGAGGGGGTTGAGTTGACGTAAGGTGTTGTTGTATGATTATATTTTGATATGATACTGATTTATTTGTACGATGGAAGGAAAGTGTCGGTGGTTACTTGATTGTGGCTGTACACTCGCGATCCAAAATATATATATATCCAGGCTTGCTTTGAATAGCCTGATCGAGTATGAAGCGAGCTCAAGCAAATATGAAACAGGTTAAGCGTTGTAATTGGTTCACTACTGTGTCAAATGATTCGAAACTTCAACAAGACCTGGATACAAATATGAAACAGTATAAGCGTTGTAATTGGTTCACTACTGTGTCAAATGATTCGAAACTTCAACAAGACCTGGATACAAATATGAAACAGTATAAGCGTTGTAATTGGTTCACTACTATGTCAAATGATTCGAAACTTCAACAAGACCTGGATACAAATATGAAACAGTATAAGCGTTGTAATTGGTTCACTACTATGTCAAATGATTCGAAACTTCAACAAGACCTGGATACAAATATGAAACAGTATAAGCGTTGTAATTGGTTCACTACTATGTCAAATGATTCGAAACTTTAACAAGACCTGGATACAAATATGAAACAGTATAAGCGTTGTAATTGGTTCACTACTATGTCAAATGATTCGAAACTTCAACAAGACCTGGATACAAATTTTAGTTTAGATACAAAATTTGGTTGGATTTGGACCTGTTCCGTTTCATAACATAGTTTGGATAATTAAGTAGTCATTCAATGTACCTTTCAAGGACCCTGTGATCGTGTATGAAAATTGGAGGCTTCTGATTCCTCCTGACCATGCCACGAAACAAACAAGCTCCTTCCATATAGGTGTGTGTGTGTGTGTGTGAAAATTGGAGGCTTCTGATTCCTCCTGACCATGCCACGAAACAAACAAGCTCCTTCCATATAGGTGTGTGTGTGTGTGTGTGTGTTTCGTGGCAATATTTGAAGGACTCGTTTATCTCTAATTTTCTGACTACATCACACACACACACACACACAGGGTCCCTTAAGTAAACACACTCTTACTGAAGGTGACATTTGTTAAGTCAAGTCTCACTTCACGCTTGGTAAATATTGAGAGAGGTGTATTTAGCTTTTCTCAACACACTTCATTACTCTAACTCCTTCCTTCCTTGTTTGTTTGTTGTCTCACTCACTCACTCACTTACTCACTTACTTACTCACTTACTTACTCACTTACTTACTCACTCACTCACTCACCTACTAACTCACTTACTTACTTACTCACTCACTCACTCACTCACTCACCAGTATTGATTCTTTCACTTACTCACTCACTTACTCACTCACTCACTTACTTACTCACTCATTCATTCACTTACTCACTCACTCACTCTTCAGGTTTATTTTGTTAAGGGCAGATTCTTTTGTTGTGTGTGAATTGTAACCGAACCAAACCTAATCTATGCTGACTTAACTGAACCTCACGTCACCTAACTTAACCTAATCTAATTTAACCTAATCTTACCTCACTTAACCTAAGATAATTTAACCTAACTTAACTTAACTCAAACTGACCTCACTCAACGTAACTTAACCCTACCCTACCCTGACCAAAATTAACCTACCTTAACCTCACCTAACCCAACCCTTCCTCATTAACCTAACCTCACCTAACCCAACCCTTCCTTCCTCTTCCCTAACCTAACCCTTCCTTCTCCCCAACCAAACCTAACCTAACCCTTCTTCCTTCCTTCCTCTCCCTAACCTAACCTAACCTAACCCAACCCTTCCTTCCTTCCTTCCTTCCTCTCACCTTTCTCCTCCCTAATCTAACCTAACCCAACTCTTCCTTACTTCCTTCCTTCCTTCCTCTCTCTAACCTAACCTAACCTAACCTTACCTAATCTAACCCAACCTTTCCTTCCTTCCTCTCACCTCTCTCTAACCTAACATAACCCAACTCTTCCTTCCTCCCTAACCTAACTTAACCTAACCTAACCTAACATCACTTTACCTAACCCTTCCTTCCTTCCTCTCTCTAACCTAACCTAACCTAACCTAACATCACATCACCTAACCCTTCCTTCCTTCCTCTCTCTAACCTAACCTAACCTAACCTAACCTAACCCTTCCTTCCTTCCTTCCTTCCTTCATCTCATCTTCATAACTTCACCCAACCCTTCCTCCCTTTCTCCTCCCTCACCTAACACAACCCAACCCTTCCTCCCTCCCTTCCTTCCTTCCTCTCACCTTCATAACATCAAAACTAGCCTATCCTAACCTCACCCAATCCTTCCTCCCTCCCTCACCTAACACAACCCTTCCTCCCTTCCTTCCTTCCTTCCTTCCTTCCTCTAACCTAACCTAACATCACCCAACCCTTCCTTCCTTCCTCTCCCTAACCTAACCTAACCTCACCTAACCCAACCCTGCCTTCCTCCCTAACCTAACATCACTACACCTAACCCTTCCTAACCTAACCTAATATCACCTCACACAACCCAACCCTTCCTTCCTTCCTTCCTCCCTTCCTCCCACCTTCATAATACCAAAACCCGAGGTCCTATTTTTTACACTTTCCATTGTGGTGTTGGTGCTTCTCTGAGTCTTCAAGTCTGTGTTTATGTTCTCGTTCCCTTTATCTCTCTGACACTTAAATCTTTCTTCTTTGTCGACGTTGAGAAATATCCATGTTATAACACACACTAATAATTTTTTTTTATATATATATATTTAATTCCACGACATTTTTGTATACTGTATAATATTATCAACAAACTAATTTTTTGCATTTATCAACTAACTAACTTTTTGCATTTATCAACCAACTAACTTTTTTGTATTTATCAACTAACTAACTTTTTTGTATTTATCAACTAACTTTATATATATGAATTAACTAACTTTTTATATATCAACTAATTAACTTTTTTTATATATCAGCAAACTAACTTTTTTTATATATCAACTAAATAAACGCTTGTATATATTAACTAACTAACTTTTTATTTATCAACAAACTAACTTTTTTTATTTATCAACTGACTAACTTTTTATTTATCAACTGACTAACTTTTTTTTAAATAATCCAACACTTATTATTTTCGTTTATATAATAATTTTCACGATTTATAAATTTTTTGTTAATATAATCCAACTAACCTATTATTAATACATTTATTATTATTATCATTATTATTATTATTATTATTATTATTATTATTATTATTATTATTATTATTATTATTATTATTATTATTATTATTATTATTATTATTATTATTATTATTATTATTATTATTATTATTATTATTATTATTATTATTATTATTATTATTATTATCATTATCATTATTATTTTTATTATTATTACTATTTTTGTGTATATAATTCCACGATTTTTCAACTTTTTATATAATCCAATCAACCTATTAT
>JAWQEG010009198.1:0-20148 GCA_033782935.1 Petrolisthes cinctipes
CTCCTATTGCCTGCCTCCTTCATTTTGAGAGATGGAAGAGAGATACTTTTTGTCCTTGTGTTACTTTATCTTACTCTTCGTAACTTACTTTTCCTCATTCTCTCTTAGCATCTCACCTACTTCCATACTCTCCCTTACCCATTCTCCCATAATCTCCTTCACCCTCTCTCCCTTACTGTCCTTCACCCACTATTCTGTGGTCTTTCTTAATCTCCCTCTCCCAATACCTTTCCTTCACTCACTCGTATAGCCTATCTCTCATTCCACTTTAATCTTCCTTAGTTTACTTTACTCTCCTCCACCACCCCTATTTCTTACTCTCTCTCTCTGCATTTATCTCTCTCTCACACACCTCCCTCTTTCTTTCCCTCTCTTTCCAATGTATCCTTCCCTCTTCTATTTCCTTTTCACCGTCTTTTGTTCTTTCTTACTCTTGCTCATCCTCCTTCACTCGCTATTTTCATTCACTGTGCTTCTGTACTCTTTCATGCTCTTTGTCAATCTCTCTGACCTACTTTAAGTCCTTACTCTCATTCTCTCACTCTCCTTCATAGTGTCCCTTACTCATTCCCGCTCTCTATGTTGTGGGAAAGCTATGTAGAAAAGTTGAGCAGTCTTACACACACACACACACACACACACACACACACTTACAAACAGGAACAACACTAATATATTACGTTAACACCACCTCCTTCCCCTCCTCCTCTCCACCTTACCGTAGAGTCCTTTGTGCCTCTGCCTTACCCCTAGACATTCTTATAACACTAATCGGTCAAAGAGATCTTGAAGAAAGACACAAACCTCTTCCGACATTATGGTGCCTGGACTGTAATGTACGTACAATATACCTTTTGCAACAGCCAATTATGTTTGAAGTTTGTAGTTGTCGTCATCCCAAGTCAAGATAAAACACTGACACTTTTTTTTAACATGATTTCAACACATTACACTGTCAGCATTAGCGCAATAAAGCTCTTAAGCAAAACAATGGCGAAAGTCACCGACCTCTGTTTCTCTAGGGTCATCGACCTGTCCTGTCCCCTAACCTCAATTTTTCACCTCAATCCCATGGTGTGGTACAATGCTCTTTGTCACAATGGCCTCAGGCTCTTGCCCTTAACCGCCCTTGCCTTACTCTAGGACATTTTTCCATACAGATCTGAAGTATTTTCCAGGCTTCAGAAATGGATATAGATTAATGTGAGGGTCTCAGAAAGCTGCGTTCTTCAGTCATACGTACTTAGTGAGTGGTTATCTGCTTAAGAGACTCTCGTGTTGAATATGAATTACATCGTAGCACTGGAATTTAACACACACTCTTGATATTTGAAAAAGTATACCAAGAAATATAAACTTAAACCAACATAGAGAATTCCTTTCTTTCTTCTTGTGCCATATCCCCCTTTGCTTTATTTCTCTGCTCCAATCCCGTGTCTCAGTCCAATGCCCTCCTGCCCCCTTACCCCCCAGACCCAGCAATATTCCGCGGCCCAGAAGAACGAGGCCCCAGGCAGAAGTATTCTCACTTAGGATATTACAGGGCGGAGGGAAGGAGACGGATGTAAATTGAAGAAGGAGGGAGAATAGGGAAACGGAAGTAAAGTGGAGAAGGAAAGAGGAAAGGGAGAGTATGGTGGCTTGGGTGAAAGGTATAGAGGAAGTTACTTTAGAGGAGGATGGGGGAAAACTATGAAGATATAGGTGATGGGATAATGAAAGTTTGAATGATTGATGAAGAGATGAAAAATCGTTTGAGGAGGAAGGGGAGAATCTGGAGGTATGGCCGAAGGAAGGAGAGGGAAGATGATAGGGGGGTGAAGAAAGGAATTGTAAAGTAACTATTAAGAAAGGGTGAGAACAGGGAGGAGTCGATTGGGAAGAAAAAGAAGGAAAGGACGATGAGAGAAAATGAAGGTGGACTGATGGTAAGTGTAGGGGAAGGGATAGTAAGTGAAGAAGGATGACGATAGTGAATGAAAGAGCAGAAAAGGGTTGAAAAAAATAATGTAGGGGAGGAAGCAGGAGATGAGAATGTGGGACTGGAAGCATTTTATACCATCTATGTTTTCTCATTGTATTCCTGTTCACTTACTATGCACTCCCTACTGACCTTCTGTCCTTAACGAAAAAAAAAGTAAAAAAAAGTGGGAAAGTGGCTGAGATGTGAGGCGGGTGTGATAGAGGGGCAAGTAAGGGAAGGAAATATGAAAGAGGAAGAAAGATACATTGAAGAAGGAAGGAAAGTTGGGTACGAAAGGGGTTAGGGTAGACGACAGAGAGGAGATGATGTGATGACAAGGAAAAGGATGGGCCGAGGGAGATGACGATAGGGGTGGGGGGGGGGGAGATAATGATGTTGGCAGGGGATGCAGTGTTGGGGATAACGTTTATGACATGACCGAGAGTCTATAGATCCTACGCCACTTCAGCTGTAGTGGTTGGGGACGAGGTATTGGGGATAACTAAGAGACTGGGGTGGGGTAGAGACATTGGGGGTAAAATGGGATAATGAAATGGAGAGGTGAGGGGGTATAGGGGTGGGGATAAGGAGGAGTAGGGGACGAGAGGTGGTGATGAGGAAGGGAGAGTAGGTAGATAGAATAGTAGGTGGACCAAAGAGGTAGGGGAGAGGTTAAATGTAGTGAGATTCAGAAAGTGGAGAGTGAATGAAGTGGAAAGAGGAAACGAGGAGGATGAACGAAGGATCTGGAGGAAAATAAAAAAACATGGAGAATGAAAGTGGTACCCTATGATAGGACAAGATGGAGACCTGGGTAAGGGGAGAAGAGGAGGGATTTGGAGGGGAATTAATACAGAAATGAGAGAGAGAGAGAGAGAGAGAGAGAGAGAGAGAGAGAGAGAGAGAGAGAGAATAACAGTAATGACAGTGAGAACGTGGAAGTTAAAAGTGGAAAAAGGGAGCTATAGCTGATCAAAGGAGACGAGAGTGCACACGAGATTAAAAAATAGTAATAGAAAGTGTAGGGGAAAGAGAAAGATAATCGACCCCCGAACGGAAGATAGGATGAGGAAGAAAGGTAGTGAAAAAGTGAGAAGTGTGTGTGTGTGTGTGTGTTATCTTTCTTCCCAATGTACAGTATCTCGTCCACATTAATACATTATTCCGTTCCATCTCTCCTTACTTCTGTTTTATAATTCAATGTTTTTTTTCTTTCCAACTTTCTTACCTCTCTTCTTCCTTTCCTCCCTCCAATCCTTGCCTTTTCCCAACTCCTTCCCTTCCTGTTTCCATCTCTCTCTCTCTCTCTCTCTCTCTCTCTCTCTCTCTCTCTCTCTCTCTCTCTCTCTCTCTCGAGCATTATTCACCCCTACTTCTATTAATTAATTCTCCTTTCATCTCCCCTTTCTCTCCCTTTCACTACGACATGCAACATAGCTTCCACAACACCACTACGACACTCTCGCCTTTCCTTATTCTTACCTTAACATACCACACCACACCACAACACGCTACACTACATCATGACACCCTACACCTAACTCCCACAACACCATCACTTATTATTATTATCACACCATTTCACATCACACCCAACTAGACTTCAGCACCTTACAATGCCACTTCACACTGTCAGATCATCCACAGTACTGAACCTCACCTCACCTCACCTCACATCACACCACAATTACTACAGAAACACTACACCACACTCTGCGTCCTATCACATCACACCACATTGTAGTAGCTCGTAACACCACTCCATACAATACAATACCTCAAACACCACACCATAACACAGCTCGCTATCAAGTTCTGCAAAACTGTATGACAACAACACATGACAGTTGTGGCGGTGTTCATTTGACTGTGTCCCAACTATATAACAATTTTATCCGGATATTGTAGAGAGCTTTGGGATTGGGTTGTGTGTTTCCTTTTTGCATTACACCAACACGACTCAACACAACGCGAGACACCTATACATCACGCCATCAACAGCACGAATTACACACACACACACACACACACACACACGAAAGATGGGGACAGAGGGAAGGGGAGTGATGGATGGGATCCTTTCTTTGGCGCCTCCTGCCGGTAGGAAATTTTATCAGCCATAGTTTTTGTGCTCATTAGCCTTTCATCTTCTCTGTGTCACCTCTTCCTTCTAATTTTCTTTCGTCTTAGTTTAATTTATATTACTTTTCACTGTTACGTCATTCCATTTATCATTTTCTCCCTTCGTTGCTTTAGCCATTTTTTGTACCTTTATATCCCATTTTATTATTTCCTTTTCTCTAATTGAATATCACTATCCAGATTTATCCCTTGTTGCTCCGGGTGTTGTTTTATTAAATTCATAAGGTTTCATATACTGCACCTTACTGTACAACCCTCTATTCTCTCTCATGCGACCAAGTATTATTAGTTAATGGATTTTGATGTAGAAATTTGTCTTGGATTCCAGTAGTTGCTTCTTATCACGTCGTAAATTCTGCATTCATATATACTTGCCAATTTTTCTGATACGTTCACTTATGAGATATCATTTATTATTCATTATATAAATTGAGAAGTCTGACAACCCTGTGACAATCGGTACTTGAAAACCACAAAAGTAAGTTGCTAATTGGTGGCAGCGGTGGGATAAAATATATGGGTAGCCTTGCTGAGCAGTCTTGGATCTTGAATAATACTTGGAGGTTTGAATGAGGTGATTTAATTACAAAATAGAATACAAGACAACAGGTGCAGTGTGAACATGTCAGCGGCCAGTGGGTAAATTTTTTTTTTTTTTTTTTTTTTTTTGGGGGGGGGGTTTCAACTGATACAGGATTGCCAGACATCTCAATTTCTATAATGTATATTAAAGTCTCACTCACTCATGGATAGTTTCTGTTTTTATCTGCTGTGTCCTCATGTTTCCAGTCTAGGGCGTCCAAGTATGTCCACTAATTTTTTTTTTCTCATTTTCTTCCTCGCGTGCCTCACCACAATTCTTGGCCTTATTTATCTCCGCCTATTCTCATTTTCTCTGTTGCGTGCCGACCCTTCCTTCCTCCCTTCTTTATATTGTTTGTATTATTTATTGTGGCATGCACACACCTGTCTCCGTTATTTATTATGTCCATATTCTCATGTCTTATCCTTTTTTTTATCTTATTTTGTCTTTTGCTCTTATTCCGAGCTAATATATTTTTGTTTCTTATTTGTTTTATTATAATTTTACACTAATTATATATTATCAATATTTATTTATTTGCTTTCTTCCTAACGTTCTTTTCTTATTGGGAACAGGATAATATATTGAGGGAAAACATTCTCTGCGTGTTAAAAAGAACGTCTTCTCCCGTGCTGCTTTCTCTCTTCTTGTTAAACCTTAGTTTCTCATTCTTGCCTTTTCCTCGCTATCGTATTATTTTCAGCTCATTCCTAACTTGATCATTCACATCGTGTCTAACATTTTCTCTCTCTCTCTCTCTGCATGAACTACAGCTGCGGACACATGAAACATGCACTTTACACTATCTAGTACACACACACACACGCACACATACATACAGAGTTAGTATATATTAAAATCTCCACCACAATCACTGGTCCGACTAAATTGGTGTCCGAGGAACGCTGGCTACCGAAGTGTTAAAACAGGATATTCCCCAAGTGTACTCGATTTTACTGTGGGTGCTGGTTGTGTCTCCCGTCGGATAAGATCGTGTAGTGTTAAATAATAATGAAATATCTAAACGCGATAACACATGTACTGTTATTTATTGCATGACGAGCCACATTTATCCAGCATAACGCAGAATAACATGTCCGTGTCTAACTTATATAGTGTGAAGTTTGATTTAATATAAAAATATATAAAATAATGTAAGATATTGTATATTTGAGTTGGCATAGGCTGTCTTGAAAAAAAAAAAGTACCACCAAACCGAGCACACTTAGTGAAGCTGTGGTGACAAGAGTTACAGCTGCTCCAACTAGCCAGCCAGCCAGTTAGCCATCCAGGCAGCCCAGTTACAAAGTTCTGATGCCGCCAAACTCGTTCAAGGCCGTCGTCAAATTGTCAGCTGGCTACGTGTGCTGCAGACTGACTCAAACTTTGAATGTTTCCTGCCGAAGTGAATTACTTTCCTTACAAACAGAGCGGCTGAAGTAAGAAGTTTCGCCTGTTGACCTGGATGTAGTCTTGTTCTGATGTAACTTTGTTGAGTATTATGACACATTTATATTTTATTATCACACTGGGAACTGGACCATTTTAATGACGGTGTTCTGGTACTCGATACTGAAGATGCAGTTTTGAGTTGTAAGTAAAGGCTTCTCATCAGGTTTTGATAGTGATTATCAAAATTTAATAATCGTTTTAACTTCCACTTATCGAACAATCAACGATGGATAAAAAGTGTAAGTCATCGTGAGAGGTAACTATATATACCGGCAATTATTATGACATCCTTACACGATTGGCTTTACAACCATGGCTTATCAACCATCCGCCGTAACTCTAAAACGTCATGGATATGGGAGTGATGTAAGAGCATTTCCTCTTAGCGGGTCGATACGCCTCTCCTCTTTCGAACATTCCATTTAACTGCAAGGTTATTCGAACTTCCTCATTGGAGAAGCAGTTTTGACGATGTTAACTACCCAATATTGCCGTTCATTTACCCACCCAACCACTCAGCCCCACCCGTCGTTCACCCTCAATGGTTAAACAATACCATTAGCTATGAAATAATAGTTGCGTGGTCGACCTGTGGGTGTAGGGGAGGGGGTTAAGGGTTCATCTTGGAAAGGGACATAGGGAGTAGGGAGGTAGTGGTAAGTGTGGTGAGTGAATATAATAAAGTTGATGGGGAGTGAATTTAGGGTTGGAGGGGGTTAAGGGTTGACCTTGGAAAGTGACATAGGGAGTAGGGAGGTAGTGTTAAGTGTGGTGAGTGAAGATTAGCAAGTGGATGGTGAGTGAATTTAGGGGATTGTGTGGGTTATGGCAGAGTCAGTTAAATTGGTCCTAATGTATTCATCCCATCGTAAAGAACTGCTTTCTCTTATACCTTCTTTATCCCCTTACCAACTTCTCAAAGAAGATTGTTTCTCAGCGTTGTATCTCACTTCATCTTTTTGGGTCCAGCGGTTATTACTTATACTCTATAAATGAAGGTCACTTTAAGATTCATATAATTATGTATATCCTACCGGTATTTCTTTTATTTTCCCTTCTTTCATATATCCTTAAAAAATGAGGGACACGACGGTAGGCAGCCACTAAGGGATTAGGTTGAATACATACAGGGATACCAGGCCCCCTATGTCCCCTCAACAAGCGGAATGACAAATCCTACCTCGATCCCAAAATTACGTGAGATTCGAGATATATGCGAACAGGCGCCACGTCTCTCTGAATAAATTACTTTGCTTTGTATCGGACGTTTCGAAATCGGCTTCTGATGTAAAATGTTTTAAATTTCGTTTTTCCCGGCTTTTGGAATTTAAACACCCAGAATTCTAATCCTCCGGGATATATTAAAAATGAATGAAGATTAGGAAGGAAAAACAAACGAGAATTAAAAGCAGGTCCATTCACCTAGAGGCGTTCTCCATACGAAAAGAAGTCTTCGCATTTGAAATTAAAGTTTTGTAGCTCCATAACATCATCATAATTATATACATAGGGAGTGAAAATGATTTGGGTTTGGAGTTATCTGAACATGTTTATTATGTCTGGAATGGAACCGGTGAATTGTGCTCTTGTAAGAGAAAATTAACAGAAAATGATGGTAGCCTACTCCTCGTATCTTAAAACTTTAATCTCTCTATCATAGTTATTAGTTCCTGGACGTGAAACGTTATTTAATTATTCATATATGTCATCTAGAATCTATTGCAAGTAATAGTGTAACTATTACAAGTGTGCATTACAAAATATATAATATTTCCTCTTGTCGGGTGTGTAACAATGTATATTTTTCATCCTCCGACACACTAAGTAAAATTATCGCTGTTAGTGTATCGTAATAATTTATTAGCGTATTATTTTGATATAATTGTACCGTATGGTCTTCATCAACCAATATATCACTCCTAATTTCAGAGTGAATCATCTTAAACAAACACAAGCTTTATCATCTTAACCCAACAGTAGCCTACATAGCCTACTGTATATCTACTATATCTGAGCCTGGATAATCTTAATCTAACAGTGTATCTTTTCAATCTCGTAGTATTATAATGTGAACCTAACAGCTCCTACTCTTATATTATTAACATTGCCCCGTCACTTCCTCCACAGGCTGAGATCTGGTCAGTGTTCATCGCCATCCTTCGCAAGAGTGTACGTAACCTCCAGGCGTGTACTGAAGTGGGACTCATCACCCACGTCCTGCAGCGACTCCCACAGGCTGATAACGTCGTAGCCGGTGAGTACTAGACTGTATTGATGATGGTGGAAGGAGGAGATTATGATGATGCTGTTATGGTTGTTGTTGTTGTGGTTGTTGTTGTTGGTGCTGGTGCTGGTGCTGGTGAGGCGAGTGTGGTAGTTGTTGTTATTGTTGTTGTTGTTGTTGTTGTTTGTGTCGCTTCTGGTAGCTTGTTGTTGTTAGTAGATGGGAGAGGTGAGGAATGAATGAATGAATGAGTTCTGGTGGTGGTTAGGATGATTATTATTGTGGTAGTTGTTGTTGTTGTTGTTGTGGCTGGTTGTTGTTGTTGATGTTGCTTCTGGTAGATGGGTGAGGGATGAATGAATAAATGGTAGTGGTTGGCAGAATAGTTGTTGTGGTAATTGTGGCTGGTTGTTGATGTTATTATTGCTTCTTGTAGCTTGGTTGGCAGTACTTGTAGTAGGTGTAAGGCCAAGATGGATGGATGGATGGTGGTTAAGATGGCTGAGAATGGGGATGGAAAACTTTTATCTCATATTTTATCTCATATTTTCGAGGATTATCTTTCTGCTGTTGATTCTTTTGTTGCTCATCATCTTATAGGATTTTATTTGGGTTGCTTTTTTTAAGATTTTAAGATTAGTTTTCAATTTGGTTCTGTTTTCAGTATTTCATTTCATTTTTTTTTTTTTTTTTTTTTTTTGACGTATTAAGAATCATAATATTATAAAATGTTATTCTAAAGAGATTTAGTTTGGAATTTTTGTTGATTTTATTTAATGCAGTTTTTTAATACCTTGATGGAGGTTCTTTTATATTTTCAAATTTTGATATATTTTGCTTCTCATGTCAATCTATAACGCATTATATAATATCATTAATTCAGAATATGTCTTTCATTGCTTAAATTGATGATCGTAACTAAGGATACCAGTTGTTATAAAAATAAAGTTTTAATAAATAAATGTTGGTGCTTCAATTAAATGTCATATAATAATTTAAATGTTGTCGTGTATAAATACTGACTCTGTTGAACTCTGGCTGCTGTAACTTCAATTTTTCCCCTAGTGTTTGTTCAGAATGTCATTAAATGTTAAGCGGATTGTATGTTACCTGCTTTAAAATGCGACACGGGTTGTTTCTGGTGGATCATGGTTTTCACGTAATAACGAAGGTATCATTTGGATTATCACTTTATCGTGTTATATTATTGCATAGGATTGCGTGATGTTTAATGTTACCGAAGGCTTTAGGTGTTAAGTTTTTGAGGATGTTAGTCGTCAAGTATTTGCGTGATATAAATTGTGTCTACATACTATTGCAAGAAAAGTATGGTTAGTTTCAGAGCTTATTTTTTATTTGGCATATTCTAAGCAAGAAATTTTTGATGAAGTTTGTATTATTCGCAAATTTCTGACGGATAATTGGGTAACATTCTCTGCCACTCAATACCTCGTCAGTGAAAGTATGTTATGTACTATTGGCCACAAGAACACGTACACATGCTGTTGTTTTCAAGGGCTTACAACATATAGAAAATGTAAAACTACGTAACTGCAATACAATATTATTATAAGGTTTGTTGTTTTTGCTAATCACCGAGTCACTTGGTAGACCATTCATTGCAGTACTTCCAGAATAATGACCTCTCTTTCCATATAGCCTGTGTAAATATTCCTGTGGTCAACTGTACTTCAATAACTTTAACTAATCTGGGAAAAAAAAAAACCTTGGTCAAACACATTTTGCTCGTGATAAGTCAAATAAATAATTCCTTAAGTTATGCACGTGTTTGTGAGACACTCTGTATGCAAATTTATTAATGTTATCGTCTGTGGTGTTGAAATGGTGGTGATTATTGGTGTACTACCTAGAAGAGGAATGATACAAACAAGGATAAATGAAAGGAAGGAGGAGAGCAAGGACAAAAGAAGGAGGGAAGGAAGGAAGGGAGAGGAGGTGCATGCAGGGAGGGAACGAAGGGGTGAAGGTGCGAAGAAAGAGAAGAAAAGAATGGAAAGGAGAGAGGGATAACAAAGGAAGGAGGGAATACTTGGTGTGATATTAGAGAACAAGTGTGATAAAACGCCGTGAGGGTGAAGAAGGGAATGTAAAAAGATTAAGAGAGTTGGTAAGGACGGCTACGGAGAACAAGAGGGTGATGATGAGCGAATGAAAGCTTGAGAGAGAGAGAGAGAGAGAGAGAGAGAGAGAGAGAGAGAGACATGGATAGATTAACAGATGGGTATATAGATTAATTAGTACATAAGATAGATACATTACACACACACACACACACACACACACACACACACACACACACACACACACACACACACACACACACACACACACACACACACACACACACACACACACACACACAGAAAAGGAAGGAAGAGCAACCAATTGATAAAGAAGCAAAATAGTGGAAAAGGGAGAGAGATAAAAGAGGATGATGCAGTATTGAATAGGAAGTAAGAAAGAGGGAGATGATTGGAAGAGGGACCGATGGATAAAAAGATCAGATTGGTGGCACAGATGAGAGGAAGAGCCGGAGAGCTATGATAAATTCGAGATGAAGCAGAGGAGGGAATAAAAAAATGAGGTGATAAGGAAGGAAGGGGGAAGGAAGTTTTGAGTATGGGTATAGTGAATTGAAAAAATATAAGATTACAAGATAGGAAACTACTGTAGATGAAGCATGATTATAGGGAAGGGTGGTGGTAAGGAGTGAAATGAGAGAGGATGAAAAAAAAAAAAAGACACAGAAGAAAGATATAGACAGTGATAGATAGCGAAGTAAGAAAGGAAGGAAGGAAATGTGCAGTAAAAAGGGGTAATGCAAGAGAGCGGTAAAGAATGAAGGGAGATGGAGGATGTAATAAAATAGTGTGAGAAAGGAGGGAAGGAACGAAGACAGTGTGTAATAAAGAAGAGCAATCCAAAAGAAAGAGTGACGAAGAAGGAAGGAAGGGAAGGAAGGAAGGTAGCTAGTGTAACAGAAAAGTTATAAAGAGTGAATGAAAATGAGTGTGTGTGATAAAATAATATTAGTACACTAGTAAGATTGACAGAGTGACACAGAAATGAGTAGGAAGAATAAATGAAGAAGGAAGGGTTATGATTAGGATCAAGAATGAAGGAAGGGACAAATATGAATGATCCAAATAATAAGAGTAATACAGCAGAAAAAACGTGAAGAAAAGAGAATGAAGGAAGGTGGGAGTGAGTGTAATAAGAGTAACAGTGAATAAAAAAAGATAAGAAAGAATCAGTTAATGCAAAAGAAAGATACAAAATACAAAAGAAACAGAATCTAATAAAGAAGGGAGAGTGACAGAGAAGGAAGCTCCGGTAGGGATATCAGTATTGACTTTACAGGCCCATAAGAGGGACACAATTTCGATGCCAATTTCTGTGGGTCTTGTGGAGGGAAGGAGGGTTGAAGTGGAGTATGAGGAGGGGAGGGATGGATGGTTGAAGTGGAGTATGAGGAGGGGAGGAAAGGAGGGTTGAAGTGGAGTATGAGGAGGGCAGTGATGGATGGTTGAAGTGGAGTATGAGGAGGGAAGGGAGGGATGGAGGGTTGAAGTGGAGTATGAGGAGGGGAGGGATGGAGGGTTGAAGTGGAGTATGAGGAGGGGAGGGATGGAGGGTTGAAGTGGAGTATGAGGAGGGGAGGGATGCAGGGTTGAAGTGGAGTATGAGGAGGGGAGGGATGGAGGGTTGAAGTGGAGTATGAGGAGGGGAGGGATGGATGGAGGGTTGAAGTGGAGTATGAGGAGGGGAGGGATGGATGGAGGGTTGAAGTGGAGTATGAGGAAGGGAGGGATGGAGGGTTGAAGTGGAGTATGAGGAGGGGAGGGATGGAGGGTTGAAGTGGAGTATGAGGAGGGGAGGGATGGAGGGTTGAAGTGGAGTATGAGGAGTGGAGAGACGCAGGGGAAGGATGAAGTTAAGGATGGAGGTAGAGTGGAGTAGGATATGAGTAGTGGAGAAACGCAGGGAAGGGATGGAGGGATAAAGTTAAGGATGGAGGGATGGAAGTTGAAGTGGAGTATGATATGAATAGTGGAGAGAAGGAGGGGAGGGATGGAGGGATAAAGTTAAGGATGGAGGGATGGAAGTTGAAGTGGAGTATGATATGAATAGTGGAGAGAAGGAGGGGAGGGATGGAGGGATAAAGTTAAGGATGGAGGGATGGAAGTTGAAGTGGAGTATGAGGAGTGGAGAGATGAAGAAGAGGGATGGAGGGAATAAAGGTTGGAGTGATGGAGATAGAGATGGGTTAGTTAGAGGATGGATTAGTAGACGAATGATGAGTGGATAAAATTCAAGAGAAATGGAAGTAATGGTAATGAGAGAAGGGAAAAAGAACAGAAGATATAAAATGAAATAATAAAGAATAAGAAACTAGTAGGATAATAAAGAAAGAACAATGAAATACATAATATAATAAAAAGCGAATGAAGGAGAAAATAACAGAAAAATGTAAAAAAGGAAAAAAGGAGAAAGGAGAAATAAGGCAAGGAGAAAATACCACATAAAAACTGAGCAAATGTGAAGGAGAAATAAAGGATAACCAAGAAGAAGGAAATACTGATGACTGACTAGGGCTGGCAACACTGAATGAAGGAAGGAAGTGGCACTGGTCTCTGTACTTGGCAACACTGATATGCACTTTTACCAATACTGAATGTTGATATTACCTCCTCTCTCTCTCTCTCTCTCTCCTTCCTTTCTTGTCATCTCATCTCATATTTTGTTGTATCTCTTCGTCGCCTTCTTTGTTGTTCTCTTATTTTCACTCTCATTGTTATATATCTACACTCATGTTTGTTTGTTTGTTTAATTGTTTGTTTACTAGAAAATTAAGTTAAAGAAAACACATATTACTCAAAATAACTCAAACTCAAAAATACCTAAAAAAAAACACACACACAGCACGGATTATACTCAAACAACTGTTATGAAACCCAGAAATGATTCAGTTTTGATGGATATCGGTCAGAACCCAAGGCCAGGATTGGATAAACTAACCAGGATGTGATATATTGGTAAGTATATGAGAGTGAAATGTGAAATTCCTTTTGTCTGTAAACGTAAGGGGAGGTTCTTTTGTATGTTGGTAAGTATGAGAGTGAAATAAAGTTCGTTCCTTTTGTCCGTATAAACTTAAGGGGAGGTTCTTTTATATGTTGGTAAGTAGGAGAGTGAAATAATGTTCGTTCCTTTTGTCTGTAAACTTAAGGGGAGGTTCTTTTATATGTTGGTAAGTAGGAGAGTGAAGTAATGTGCGTTCCTTTTGTTCGTAAACTTAAGGGGAAGTTCTCTTGTATGTGAATTATTATGTGAAGGTCTCTGATTCCTCCAAACTACTGTATATACTAGAAAACAGACAGACGCCTTTAATGGTACTAATAGGGGATCAGTTTGGTGGATTAGTTTGGAGGAATCACAAACCTTCCATTTCACCAACAAACAAAAAAGAATCTGACCTTATTTACATAGAGTTTTGCGAAGTAGGTATGATGAGTTTGATTGAGTGTTCAGTCGCGGCACATAGTCCTTGATCATGGTGTAAGTAAGGGGAAGTCTGGTCAAGGATTATGTGCCGTGACTGTACTTCTAGTTTTCTTTGTGTATCGCTCTCTCTTTTTATCGTAATTCTCTTCTTTCTTTTCCTTTTCAAACCCACCCTTCTTCTCTCTGTGTTTCCTTATTGCGTTCGTTTCTTTACGTGTCTCTTCAGTTCTTTCTGCTTTTGTTCTCTTCCTTTTTTTTCCTTCTCTTTCTCTCTTTTCACTTCTACTTCTGTTTCCGTCCGTTCCTTCTCTGATCATTCTCCTCTGTCCCTCTCATGTCTCTCTTTTATTTTTATTTTTTTCTCTCATCATTCTCCTCTGGTCTTATTTTTCCCTTTCTCGGTCATTGTTTTTCTGTTTGTCTTTGTACCGTGATGGTCTTCCTTCTTTCTTTCATTCCTTCCTTCATTCATTTATTCATTCATTCATTTTCATCCCTTACTTCCTTTTCCTTCCCCAGCATCCTCCTCCTCCTCCTCCTCCTCCTCCTCCTCCTCCTCCTCCTCCTCTTTCTCCTCCTCCTCTTTCTCCTCCTCCTCCTCCTCTTTCTCCTCCTCCTCCTCTTTCTCCTCCTCCTCCTCCTCTTTCTCCTCCTCCTCCTCCTCTTTCTCCTCCTCCTCCTCCTCTTTCTCCTCCTCCTCCTCCTCCTCCTCCTCCTCCTCCTCCTCCTCCTCCTCCTCCTCCTCCTCCTCCTCCCTTTCCCCCTCCCCCTCCTCCTCCCTTTCCCCCTCCCCCTCCTCCTCCTCCTCCTCCCATTCTTTTCCTCTTCACGCAGTTCATTAGTATCTCTTTCTTTATCATTTTTCCCTCCTTCCCCTCTTCCGTGTTGTGATTCTTTTCTCATTTGCACGCACACACACACACACGCACGACATTACCCTCAAGTCATTAATTAACTCTTTCACGCACAAACCGAGTCAAAAGTGCGTCATTTCACTGTGTGTGTGGAAGGGGACGATATAATAATAAATATACAGTGTGGGTAAATCTAGCTAGAACAACTGATTCCTCCAAACTAATCCAAGCAACAGGGCCATCATTATTTTTTTTGTTTTGTTAATCTGGTCGTGTTTCCTGGCATACTTTCATGGAGGAATCAAGGCGCTCTAATGTACACTCGCAATCCAAAATATGTATCCAGGCTTGCTTCGAATAGCCTGATCGAGTATTAAGCGAGCTGAAGCAAAATTCAAATAGGATAAGCGTTGTAATTGGTTCACTTGTATGTCAAATGATTCGAAAATTCAACAAGACCTGGATACAAAGTTGGACTACGAGTGTACCAAAAAGTATATTAACCTTTTTATAAACTCTCCCTCCCTCTGGTGCTCAACATTTACTTTAGGCTGTGTTAGTAGCAGTGATAATTATGATGTTGTCTGTAAATTTGAGGCTACCGATTCCTTCAACACTGTAGCGCATAACAGCTCATGTACTGTATTAATTGAGAGAGAGAGAGAGAGAGAGAGAGAGAGAGAGAGAGAGATATGGTGTGTGGGCGGGCGAATGGTGAATGAAAGTGAGTTAGGATGTTGTCATAGCAACGGACTCAAATAATTCTTCCTTGCTTTTATCTTGCTCTCTCATTCTCTCTCTCTCTTTCGCACATGCATAGTCAATTTATGTCTGTATCCATTTTTATCTATTTATCAACTTTCTGTGTTCACGTCTGTCTATATGATATTCTGTTCGTCATCTGTGTTTTCATTTTCTCTCTCTCTCTCTTTTTTTTTTTTTTTTTGCTTTCTCTTTTTGTTGTTTTTCTTCCTCGCCTTCCATTTCTTTCGTTCTCCCCTCGTCTTGACCACACCTGTTTTGACCGCACAAGTTCACGTTTTTTATTTAAGTTCATTAATTTCATCCTTTTTATAACAATTATCTCTCACTTTCTTGCTGTATTATCGTCTTCAATTTTATCATCCATTTCTTTTTAGTAATGCAAGGGTGTGTGTGTGTGTGTGTGTGTGTGTGTAATCTTCCTTTAAATTAAGTTCAGATCACCTCCTTTGGGCTGTGCTGGGGGCATGATTAATTTAGTACGGTATCTCTGTAACACTTCCTCCTCCTCCTCCTCTACCTTTCCTCAGACTTTTCACTATCACCTATCCCTAATCCCTCCTCCTCCTCCTCGTTTTCCACTTTTTCCTCCTCCTCCTCCTCCTCCTCCTTCTTTCACTACCATCTTCCCCTACTCCTCCTCCTCCCTCTCTCTACCTTTCCTCAGACTTCTTTCACTACCATCTTCCCCTCCTCCTCCTCCTCCTCCTCCTCCTCCTCCTCCTCCTCCTCCTCCTCCTCCTCCTCGTTTTCCACTTTTTCCTTCTCCTCCTCATTTTCCACTTTTTCTTCCTGCTCATGGTCTTGCCCTTTTATTTCTTCTCCTCCTCTTCAACCAGAATCTCCCCAACCTTCCTTCAACATTAATAACCAGCTTTACTAATTAGACAAGGTAATCAGGGCGAGTAATTCGAGGCTCCCTATGCCGTAATTAAAAGTGCGGTGATTAGGGCTGTTCCCTGAGTGGCTGATGGGGTAATTATCACGGAAAGACCTCAAGTGGCAGGCTAGACAGACAGAAGCTCAGGAAAAGGTGAAGGTGCATGGAGGAGAGGTGAGTCTGATTGGAAACTATTGATGAGTAGGAAGAAAGAAGAGGGAAATATATGTAAAAAAAGTGGAGAAGTGAAGGAAGAGAAAAAAATATATAAAATAGTGGAGAAGTGAAAGAAGAGAAAAAAATATGTAAAAAAGTGGAGAAGTGAAGGAAGAGGAAACAATATGTAAAAAAGTGAAGCGTGAAAGAAGAGGAAAAAATATGTAAAAAAGAGGAGAAGTGAAAGATTAGGAAAAATATTTAAATAAAAAGAGGAGATAGGAAAGAACTGAAAGAATGAATGAAAAATGTAAGGAGGAAGAGAGTGTTTCTAGTTAAAAAAATATTCCATATACCGGAAGTGATATTCGGGTATATGTATATATAATATTTATAAACCTGGGTAATTGAGTAAAGGGATGAACATGAAGGAAGGGGAGGAAGAGGAGGGACGTGCCTGTAAATAAAAATATTGGTTGGAACGAAGAAAGAAACAAAATATCGAAACAAAAATACATGAGCGACTTGATGAATTAAGAGAGGAAGTGTCTGTATTTGAGAGAGAGAGAGAGAGAGAGAGAGAGAGAGAGAGAGAGAGAGAGAGAGAGAGAGAGAGAGAGAGAGATATGGAAAATTAGTACACACCTACGTATACAGAAAATGTTAATGCTGGAAGAATAATAACATAAAAAAAGGAGGAGGGAACGGAAGAGAAAACTCCACTCATTTATATTCGAGAAAATAATCCGTCCAGTTGAGCCTTGGAAAATATTATACAGTTCCCCTCGAACCAATTCCTCATTTTCTATGCGAGCTATTTTTGAATTCCACCGAAGGGAAAATGAAAATTCGTTGATATTTTTTTCTAGTACAGCGACGAATATCAGATGGATTCTCCTTTAATTGGATAGTTTTATGTCATCTTGTCCTAATTTTTTTTTTTTTTTTTTTTTTTTTTTTTTGTTAGGTTGACTACATTATATTCTTCATTTCTTCATTAATTAACTCTATAGACTTTCGTTATTTTTTTACCTCTTTTTATTATTTTTTTATTATGTGTAATATATTTCTTCCTTTCTAGTATTTCTTCCTTCATTCGGTTATCTCCTGTTCTCTCTGTCATTGTTTGCAAAATCTGTCATCCTACTTTTCTTTATTTTCTCTTGTTTTAGTAGTTATAAAACAATTTATTTTTTTACATATGCATTCAGCTTCTGTTATGTGTTTGTATGTCTCCCTCTTCTTCCTTCTTGCTATTCACCATTTATCCTTCCTCTTTCATCTCCCTGTTCCCATCTCTTCTCATTCCCTATTCCATCTACACCTCTCCACTCCTCCCTCATATTCTGTCTCCCTCCCTTTCTCTTCTTTACTTTTCATTTCCTCTTTCATCTCCCTCTGTCTCTTCTCCTCCGTATATTCTCTTCACTTTCCTCTCAGTCTTCCAATCATTTATTTTCATTCGCCTTCCCTTTCCCTTTTCTTGGTTGCTGTTCTGTATTTCCAACTTCGTCTCTCTCCTCTTTCTCTTCGTCTATTTCTAATCTTCCACGCTGCTTCCTTCTCTCCCCTCCATCCATTCTTCACTCTCCTTTACCATTCCGTTACCCTAGTCCCGAAGGAAGGAGGGAGAATATCAATTGAGAGAGAGAGAGAGAGAGAGAGAGAGAGAAGAGAGAGAGAGAGAGAGAGAGTGAGTGAGAGATTTATCTTGCCTACAGTTACAGAGACTCTTAGACCACACACACATTGAGATCCATATGAGGTGGTCTGCCTTTTAAACATTACTCATATACAAGTAGTAACTAACTCACTTGCTTTGGGAGGAGAAAATTATTGCAAAGACCAAGCAAGACTCTATCTCCCTACCCTCCAGTGCCTCCATCTCATTTCCATTTCTTTAGCAAACACTGTAGGACCACCTTGAAAAAAAAAAAAAAATAACCATAAGAATGCAATTGGTGAGGTATAAAATAAAGGAAATGCTCTGAGTTGATCCTTTCATCATTGATATCGCTATTTATTTACTACCTAGTCATAATTTAGACGGATGTATGATAATAGTATTGATGCTTTGAATATAGTTGTCCACTTACGAATTCTATATGGAGATTTTTTTCTTCAAGAGATAGAAACTTCTGACATCCACCAGTTTGGAGAGTGAAAGAGGAAGGAGGGTGCAATAGGGCATAAGATAGAAAGTTGAAGTTAAAAGTTTTAAACAGCTTCCACAAAACGGGATGAAAATGAGACAAAGAAATGGGAAAATGAGAGAGAGAGAGAGAGAGAGAGAGAGAGAGAGAGAGAGAGAGAGGAGAGAGGGAGAGAGGGAGGAGAGGAGAGAGAGAGGTGGGGGGGGAAGGAGAGATGAGAAGAACACAACCAACACACCGCAGGATGACGTAATATGGAAACGAGAGAGAGAGAGAGAGAGAGAGAGAGAGAGAGAGAGAGAGAGAGAGAGAGAGAGAGAGAGAGAGAGAGAGAGAGAGAGGAATTGAAATGTGCAGAGAAAGTAGAAGAGAAATATTATCAAAGGAAACAGGAAGCGGAGTTGAAACAGGAGCAGCTGGATGTAGAGTTAATTGAGTTATCTCTCTCGTCGCAGGTTACCTCTCTCTCTGGTCCCATATTTTCATTTATTGCTGTACTTTCCCATATCGTCATTTCTCCTTTCTATTCCATTCTTTTTTTTCTGTCTTTTCTTTGTCGGTCTTTACTCTTCCCTTTATCCAGTTTCACATTCGTTCACTTCTCCTTCCTATTCCTTTATTTAATCTATCCTTTCTTTGTCATTCTTTACTCTTTCCTTTCCCACACTTCCATATAGTTCTGTTTTCTCCTTTTCGTTCCCTACTTCATGCCCTTTTGGATTATTTTTGCCTCCCTTCGTACCCTCCATTCTTCTCGTATCTTCCCTCTCTCACCCCATACCCCTATCTTCTTACCTTCTTCATCTTTTCCCCAGCCCCTTCCCAATTTTCGTTGCCTACCCTACCTCCTCATCCCTCTCCATATTCTTCTCCAGTTTCATTCTCCACTTCAATATCTCTCTTGTTTCCTCTTCTTCCATTCCACCCTTTTACTTCCTCCATGCTTCTTCTTCGCTTTTTTCCCCTTGCTTCCTCCTTTCAACCTCGCTTCTTTCTCTACCCTCCGTCTCCTTCTCCTCCTCTTCCTTCCCTACGTCTCCCCCTTCTCTCCTACTTTCCTCCGTCTCCCTCTTCTCTCCCTCCCTCCCTCTCTTTCTTCCAGGTGTAAGGAATTCCTTGTTTTTATATTTTGGGCAAAATTTTCACCCCGTTTCATTTTGGGCACACGTTAGAAGCAAATGAGGGATGGGATAAGAGGAGAGTCTGGGAATAAATGAAGATGGGAGTTAGGGTGAGGATGGGATGGGGAGATTAGTGGGGTAGGGAGAGATTGGAAGGAAGGGCTGAAGAGAACAAATGCAATAATGGAATAGGAAAGGGGCAGGTAGGACTAGCGAGATAAAAAAAAGTAGAAGAGAATGACAAGTGAGTGAGGAGGACGAAGAAAGGAAAAGGTAAGCGGAATTTGCAAATGAAGTGAAGAGAGTAAATAAAGAAAACTGTCTGATGAAGG
>JAWQEG010009199.1:0-26938 GCA_033782935.1 Petrolisthes cinctipes
GTGTGTGTGTGTGTGTGTGTGTGTGTAGGTTTATGTATGTTTGTGTGTGTGTCAGCCTTGAGAAATGGGCCCAGGTTGTGTTGTACCATTTATAAGGATGACCCTGAAGTGACCTGACATCCCTGACCAACTTTGTGCTCTCCTCTGCCCCTTGTCTGCCTGCCTGCCTGCCTGCCACCTTGTTTGTCACTCTCTACCTTCCTTCCTTCCTCCTCGCCATCCGTCGCCACCTTAATCTTTATTATTCGCCAAACATTTCCTCACTCTCTGCCAACATCTTTCCTGCCATCTGCCAACACCTTTCCTGCCATCTGCCAACACCTATCCTGCCATCTGCCAACACCTATCCTGCCATCTGCCAACACCTTTCCTACCATCTGCCAACATCTTTCCTGCCATCTGACAACATCTTTCCTGCCATCTGCCAACACCTTTCCTACCATCTGCCAACATCTTTCCTGCCATCTGCCAACACCTTTCCTACCATCTGCCAACATCTTTCCTACCATCTGCCAACACCTATCCTACCATCTGCCAACACCTTTCCTGCCATCTGCCAACACCTATCCTGCCATCTGCCAACATCTTTCCTGCCATCTGCCAACACCTTTCCTGCCATCTGCCAACACCTTTCCTGCCATCTGCCAACACCTATCCTGCCATCTGCCAACACCTATCCTGCATCTGCCAACACCTTTCCTGCCATCTGCCAACACCTTTCCTACCATCTGCCAACACCTATCCTGCCATCTGCCAATACCTTTCCTACCATCTGCCAACACCTTTCCTACCATCTGCCAACACCTATCCTATCATCTGCCAACATCTATCCTGCCATCTGCCAACACCTATCCTGCCATCTGCCAACACCTATCCTACCATCTGCCAACACCTTTCCTGCCATCTGCCAACACCTTTCCTACCATCTGCCAACACCTATCCTATCATCTGCCAACATCTATCCTGCCATCTGCCAACATCTTTCCTGCCATCTGCAAAGAGAGGCAAGAGGCACCCTAATCGTCAGAGTGAGTGAATGCAAATGGTGAGTGGATGATAGTGTAGGTGGCAAGGTGGGTGTTGGGTGCAGCTGGATGTAAGTGCCAGTGGGTGAGATGGGTGGATGGATGGATATAGGTGTTAGAAATGGTGGGTGAAGTGGATGCCGGTGGGTAAAAGTACAGGTGGCAGAGAGAAAAGTGGGTGTGAAGTAAGTGAAGATACAGATGGTGATGGGCGAGGTGGGTTTAGGTGGGAGGGAGATGAAGAGTAGGTGAAAGTAGGATTAGTTTGGGTGTGTAGGTGGCGATGAGGTGGGTGAATATTAAGGTGAGGTGGGTGAGAGTGGAAATGTAAATTGATGTGAGAGTGTAGTGAAGGTGGATGGGGGTAGGTGACAGAGCAGGTGGAGGGGGTAGGTGACAGAGCAGGTGGAGGGGGGTAGGTGACAGAGCAGGTGGAGGGGTAGGTGACAGAGCAGGTGGAAGGGGTAGGTGACAGAGCAGGTGGAAGGGGTAGGTGACAGAGCAGGTGGATGGGGGTAGGTGACAGAGCAGGTGAAGGGGGGTAGGTGACAGAGCAGGTGGATGGGGGTAGGTGACAGAGCAGGTGGAAGGGGTAGGTGACAGAGCAGGTGGATGGGGGTAGGTGACAGAGCAGGTGGATGGGGGTAGGTGACAGAGTAAGTGGAGGGGGGTAGGTGACAGTAGGTGGAGGGGTAGGTGACAGAGCAGGTGGAGGGGGGTAGGTGACAGAGCAGGTGGATGGGGTAGATGACAGAGCAGGTGAAGGGGTAGGTGACAGTAGGTGGTGGTGTGGGTTTGAGTGTGGTGGATGGGTAGTGATGATGGAGTGAGTGAAAGTATTGAAGGGAGTGTGTGTGAGTGCATGTGGTGGCTGGTGGTAGTGGTGGTAAGGAGTGCAGGAGTGAATTAGAGTGCTGATACTCTTTCGCCGAGGTGGTAAAGAGTGCAGGGGTGAATATGATTGACTTAATTGATTGGTAGTGGTGGTTAAGAGTGCAGAGGTGAATTAGAAATGCTCTTAGTGGTTATTAAAGAGTGCAGGACTGAATACAGGTGCAGGTGGTGAAGAGTACAGGTGGTTGTGGTGGTGGTGGTGGTTAGTGGGAAGGGTGAGAGTGAAGGTAGTAGAAAGAGACCCTTCCTTCCTTCCTTCCTTCCTTCCCTATCACCACCTTCATCTAGTCTGACAGAAGAACATCTCACTCCTGCCTGATAAGCCATCTTAGCCAGGTCGCCACTACACTGTGTGCCTGCCTGGTATGGTGTGTCCTCCTCACCCTCCACATCACACATCACACCTCACACTTTGCACTCACTCCTTCACACCTCACACTTTGCATTCACTCCTTCACACCTCACACTTTGCACTCACTCCTTCACACCTCACACTTTGCACTCACTCCTTCACACCTCACACTTTGAACTCACTCCTTCACACCTCACACTTTGCACTCACTCCTTCACACCTCACACTTTGCATTCACTCCTTCACACCTCACACTTTGCACTCACTCCTTCACACCTTACACTTAGCTCACACTTTCTCACACCTCACACTTTGCACACTCTCACACATCACTTTGCACACTTCTCACACTCTGCACTCACTCCTTCACACCTCACACTTAGCTCACACCTCACACTTTGCACACACTCTTTCACACCTCACGATTCCTCCAAAGCATGTCAGGAGGCAGGACCAGATGAACAAAAATAATGGTGTCATGTTGTTGCTGGTAATAGTGTGGAGGAATCGGTTGCTCCAGATTTACCAACTCAAAACTACCTACCCCCTAAGAAAAGTTTGTGTCTGCTCCACCACCGTATAGAGAACAAGGCAGCGACTATAGTAACTTAATTAAGGGACCCTGTGATGTAGTCAGAAAATTGGAGGTACACGAGGCCTTCAAATATTGCCACGAAACACTACCTATATGGAAGGAGCTTGTTTCGTGGCATGATCAGGAGGAATCAGAAGCCTCCAAGTTTCACACAGGGTCCTCAAGGGGAGATTCTTCTGTTGGTGAATTGGAAGGTCTGTGATTCCTCCAAACTATGCCGAGAAAACAGATCCCCTATTAGTACCACTGAGGGCGTCTGTTTTCTGGTATAGTTAGGAGGAATCAATAGCACCTCCAAACATGAAAGTCAGTCTCCCCTTCAGCCCTGCAAGTGGTTCCTCTGTACACCAAGAGACACAGAAAATAAGTAAGGTAAGAAGCTATTTTTGGTAATTTGGAGGGCTACTGAATCCTCCAAACAACATCAGAAAACAGATTCCCTCATTAATAACACTGAGGTGACGTGTTTCATGGGGTAGTTTGGGGGAATCATTAGTCCTCCAATTTACTACAAAGAGGTTCTGCCTTTTAACACAGTTGTCCTCAATGTTATTATTAGCTCAGCCTCACCTCGTATCTGATCCACACACTCTACCATCAGGCAAATTAAAGGACCTGTTTTGTTGTCGGTCTGATGGAGTCTACCGGTTCCTCTAAGGTATACCACAAAACAGAATCTACATCAATGGGGTTGGTTTCGTGACACATTTTGGAGGAACCAGTAGGTCATAAATCCCATACAACATCCCAGGTAGTTCCTCCATTAAGGGAGATATGATGCAGTTGATGAATTGGAGGCTACAGAGTCCTACAAACAGCGCCACCAAAAATCACCACACCGCCTGAGTGTAATAGCCTCTAGGGGTCGCTTGTTGAATGGCCACGTTTGGAGGAATCAGCAGCCACCAAAAAAACAACAACTAGTGTATCCCAGGTCCCTCTAGGCAACAACCGGACGAGCAGGTTTTATGATATCCATTAGCACAAGAGAGAAAGAATCACACAATTAACTTCACTATAACTATCGCTCGGGGGGCTGCTGTTGTTTTGTGGTTGTTGTTGTTGTTTAGGTTGTTGTTGTTGTTGTTGCTACTATTTATACCCCCCCCCCCCCTTCCCTCTTTAGGATTAATATGAGGGAGGGTACAATAAAGTGGAAGGCTGCAGCTCGTCATTCACTAATCTCTTATTTAGGGACCCTGTGATCGTGTATGATAATAATTGTAGGCTTCTGATTCCTTCTGACAATACCATAGACGAAACAACAAGCTCCTTCCATATAGGTGTGTGTGTGTGTGTTTCGTGGCAATATTTGAAGGACTCATTTACCTCCATATTTTCCGACTACATCACAAGGTCCCTTACTTAAGCAAATACTCCTCCAGTACCTATCGCAGCGCAGCAGAAACGGCAATAAAAACAATCCACGTAATTACAGAGGCAACACGAACGACCCTTTAATGCCTGGACACGACCTACGAATTTGGAAAGCTCGGGATACGAACAGAAGGCCGTCTGAATTGTCTATGTTTCGTGTTCAGGGATTTTGTTTTGAGTTTGGTTGTAAGAGTTGTGTGTAAGAATCATATTGAATAATGGTACGCAAATATGAACTGTAAAGGGTGGTTTGGTTTGTTAAAAGATATATGTTAGAGGTTTATGATGAGCCATATATGTAAGGGTCAAATGCAAAACTCGTATGTAAGACAATGTAAAATATCTGGCTGGAGAACGGAGGACATAGGACGCAGAACGAAGGAAATAATGACTACCAAACCAAATCGTCCCAAGAGGTCGTCCAAGCCAGGATCCATACAGTAGATCCTGGTCCAAGCTACACACAAGTACACTCGGATACCATAGTCTGTAGCCCATCTGAGTCGAAGCCCTAGATCTGAAGCAGGCGCCTGGTTTCTGGACGACAGCCCACCCAAACCATCACGAGTCTCTATATACACACATCTCGAACCAATGGAGGCTTTGGGTGGGCTGTCGTCCAGATACCAGGCGCCTGCTTCAGATCTTGGGCTTCGACTCCGGTGGGTATCCGAGTGTAGAGTGCAATATGTGTTAGTCAGAAAGATCCAAATCCCATAAGCAGTCAAAACAGGACTTCCTTCCCTCAAGCAAGCCTGTATGTATGCCATATTATTTATTTTTTTGTCTGGCTGGGGTGATGAGTCATAAGCAGAATTCATGTTGCCCTTGACCCGACCTTCCTGTATGAAAAATAAAGGGGCTTCAGAGGGACTTTTCTTCCTGGTATCTCCAAGCAGAGTGAGTCAACTGGACCGTCTCTCTCTCTCTCTCTCTCTCTCTCTCTCTCTCTCTCTCTCTCTCTCTCGTGGTCGTACTCAAGAAGTGTGTCTATGTTCCCTGTGGCCATTCGATACCTGGTGGTCGTACTTGTCACTAACCCTAAAATTTAGTTAAGGACGGTAATCTGTTGTCAGGGAATTGAGGGGCTACGGATTCTTTCAGATTACGCCACAGAATTGATTGTCCGTTCGTCTAGGCTACTGCAGAGGTAAGATTTCCTGCAACAATATGGCAGAGTTAAGTTTTCTTGCTCGTATATTGCAGAGGTAAGTTTTCCTGCTCATATTGCAGAGTTAAATTTTCTTGCTCGTATATTGCAAGGTAAGTTTTCTCGCTCGTATATTGCAAGGTAAGTTTTCTTGCTCGTATATTGCAGAGGTAAATAGTAATCTTATCATATGGTTCTAGATTTATGAGACATTCTATCTCTACTGTACGCTAGTTAAAAAAAAAAAAAAATTATATCTGTGTACTCCTCAAGCGAACCATTCTGACATCTCCGACGACTAATGATGAAAAACAGCTGGACAACAAGAACTATAATAATGTGTTTGTTCAGTATAGCATCGAACCTCACTTGAAAGATAATTAATTATATACGGTATATATACAGTAATTAAAATTTTAATTGAGTGTATATTCTAATAAGTATACAGGGTTGTACACTATATTGGTTTGATATTTTGAAGAATTCCATTTGTTTATTTGCTTATTATCTTGTCTATTCGTTTCCTTTAGCCTCTTTCGCTCTTAATTTTGTCTGTATCTTTTCATAATACCTCCTACTGAATTCACATCCGTTTTCATATCACTCTGTGTGTGTGTGTGTGTGTGTGTGTGTCTCTCTCTCTCTCTCCCTCTCCCTCTCCCTCTCCCTCTCCCTCCCTCTCCCTCCCTCTCCCTCCCTCCCCCTCTCTCTCTCTCTCTCTCTCTCTCTCTCTCTCTCTCTCTCTCTCTCTCTCTCTCTCTCTCTCTCTCTCTCTCTCCCTCTCCCTTTCCCTCTCTCTCTCTCTCTCTCTCAGCACGGAATGAGTCACCACTTTCCCTCCCCCTGGCCCAGCTGGAGGTAACCGAGGCGTTATGTCGAAAACTGACGTGTGAAAAACTGGCTGAGAAACACGACAGGTCACACCCACCCCCCTCCCCCCCTCCTTTCACCCTATCTTTCTCACCCCTCGCCCTTCACCCTATCTCAACCCCATCTACATATATATCTCCCTGGCGTCATCACACCTCCCCACACCATGCCTCTCACCTCTCATTCCCACTCCATTCTCCTTATTTCACCCCACTCAAAACTCCAGAGGACCCTTATCTCTCTCCCCTCTCACCACCTCTCATTCCCACTCCATTCTCAGTATTTCACCCCACTCAAAACCCCAGAGAACCCTTATCTCTCTCCCCTCTCACCACCTCTCATTCCCACTCCATTCTCAGTATTTCACCCCACTCAAAACCCCAGAGGACCCTTATTTCTCTCCCCTCTCATTCCCACTCAATTCTCCTTATTTCACCCCACTCAAAACCCCAGAGGACCCTTATCTCTCTCCCCTCTCACCACCTCTCATTCCCACTCCATTCTCAGTATTTCACCCCACTCAAAACCCCAGAGGACCCTTATCTCTCTCCCCTCTCACCACATCTCACTCCACCCTCATACATAACCCTAAACACTTCCTCATTTCAACCCTTTCAACCTTCCTCAATCTTTTTCACAATTTCGTCTCGCCTCATGCACCCCATTGCCTCTCACTCTCCACTCTCCCCCCCAGACATTCGCTCCTCATCTCTCACCCGACCTCTCCCCTCATCCACAACATATTTTCCTCATAATTCACTATCACACCAGCCCTCATTATTTTACTCCACGTTCAGGGGGAAGTTTCGTGTTGTTGGTAAATCTGGAGCAACTGAATCCTCCAAACTATTCCAAGCAACTGAGCACCATTATTCTTGCTCTTCTGGTCCTGTTTCCTAGCATACTTTAATAATGGAGGAATCAAGACACTCCAATGTACTCCAAAAATGAATTACCTACCACCTTAACCCCAGGCAGACTCTCTCACTACCACCACCATCTCCCCACCATCTCTCAAGTTTTAATTAATCAAACACATTGCACACTTTCCGTAGTTCTTCACGTTTTGTATTTCCTTCTTCGATCTCATCCTACCTCTTACTTTTCTCCTACTCCGTTTTAATAATTTCTCTCTCTCTCTCTCTCTCTCTCTCTCTCTCTCTCTCTCTCTCTCTCTCTCTCTCTCTCTCTCACACACACATTTATCAAAGCAGCCCACGTTTTCCAACTTTTTTTCCATTTCTCTCCCTTTCTTAAATAGTACAAGTCTATCTATCCACCGCCATCGCCATCTCCCATCCCATGACTCTTCTTGCATATGACCTGACTGACCTGGGAGTGCACCTGTCGGGGTTGACTCACCACCATCACTATCACCTTCACCTCCACTGCCTTTACCTCCCTCCATCCCTCCCTACCCCCCCCCCTCCAACCCGTTCCCTCTACCACCACCACCACCACCACCACCATTATCTCACTACAATCTTTCACCACCACAACCACCACCACCATCATCACCAACCACCTCCACAACCATTATCCAACAACTATCTTTTACCACCACAACCACAACCCGTATCTTCCACCAACAACCACCACCTAAAAAAACCACCACCATTACCCAACCACCACAACCAACCACTACATCTACTTACCTTTCAGCCCTATCTCCAGAACCACCACCACCACCACCTATACTTGCAACACATCCCACCTTTACCACCTTCAAAATCCCTACCACTAAATCTCCCACCCACCCCACCACCGTCACCAGTACTTTTACCTTCACTATCTCTACCACCACCACTTCCACAACCACTCTCCTCTTCTCACCACCACCACTACTACTACTACTACTACTACTACTATCACCAGTACTTTTACCTTCACTATAACCACTTCCACAATCACTATCCTCTTCTCACCACTACTACTACTACTACTACTATCACCAGTACTTTTACCTTCACTATTACTACCACCACCACAATCCTCTTCTCACCACTACTACTACTACTACTACTATAACTACTATCACATTCACTAATTCCCACTCGTTCCATCACCATCACCATCCCCAACACCACCACTACCCATACTCTCATCCACCACCTCGTCCACCTCCTCTATCAATATATACCTCCACCACTTCCACATTCACCTACCACCCGCCCTATGACCCTGGCCAGGTGTGTGTGTGTGTGTGTGTGTGTGTGTGTGTGTGTGTGTGTGTGTGTGTGTGTGTGTGTGTGTGTGTGTGTGTGTGTGTGTGTGTGTGTGTGTGTGTGTGTGTGTGTGTGTGTGTGTGTGTGTGTGTGTGTGTGTGTGTGTGTGTGTGTGTGTGTGTGTGTGTGTGTGTGTGTGTGTGTGTGTGTGTGTGTGTGTGTGTGTGTGTGTGTGTGTGTGTGTGTGTGTGTGTGTGTGTGTGTGTGTGTGTGTGTGTGTGTGTGTGTGTGTGTGTGTGTGTGTGTGTGTGTGTGTGTGTGTGTGTGTGTGTGTGTGTGTGTGTGTGTGTGTGTGTGTGTGTGTGTGTGTGTGTGTGTGTGTGTGTGTGTGTGTGTGTGTGTGTGTGTGTGTGTGTGTGTGTGTGTGTGTGTGTGTGTGTGTGTGTGTGTGTGTGTGTGTGTGTGTGTGTGTGTGTGTGTGTGTGTGTGTGTGTGTGTGTGTGTGTGTGTGTGTGTGTGTGTGTGTGTGTGTGTGTGTGTGTGTGTGTGTGTGTGTGTGTGTGTGTGTGTGTGTGTGTGTGTGTGTGTGTGTGTGTGTGTGTGTGTGTGTGTGTGTGTGTGTGTGTGTGTGTGTGTGTGTGTGTGTGTGTGTGTGTGTGTGTGTGTGTGTGTGTGTGTGTGTGTGTGTGTGTGTGTGTGTGTGTGTGTGTGTGTGTGTGTGTGTGTGTGTGTGTGTGTGTGTGTGTGTGTGTGTGTGTGTGTGTGTGTGTGTGTGTGTGTGTGTGTGTGTGTGTGTGTGTGTGTGTGTGTGTGTGTGTGTGTGTGTGTGTGTGTGTGTGTGTGTGTGTGTGTGTGTGTGTGTGTGTGTGTGTGTGTGTGTGTGTGTGTGTGTGTGTGTGTGTGTGTGTGTGTGTGTGTGTGTGTGTGTGTGTGTGTGTGTGTGTGTGTGTGTGTGTGTGTGTGTGTGTGTGTGTGTGTGTGTGTGTGTGTGTGTGTGTGTGTGTGTGTGTGTGTGTGTGTGTGTGTGTGTGTGTGTGTGTGTGTGTGTGTGTGTGTGTGTGTGTGTGTGTGTGTGTGTGTGTGTGTGTGTGTGTGTGTGTGTGTGTGTGTGTGTGTGTGTGTGTGTGTGTGTGTGTGTGTGTGTGTGTGTGTGTGTGTGTGTGTGTGTGTGTGTGTGTGTGTGTGTGTGTGTGTGTGTGTGTGTGTGTGTGTGTGTGTGTGTGTGTGTGTGTGTGTGTGTGTGTGTGTGTGTGTGTGTGTGTGTGTGTGTGTGTGTGTGTGTGTGTGTGTGTGTGTGTGTGTGTGTGTGTGTGTGTGTGTGTGTGTGTGTGTGTGTGTGTGTGTGTGTGTGTGTGTGTGTGTGTGTGTGTGTGTGTGTGTGTGTGTGTGTGTGTGTGTGTGTGTGTGTGTGTGTGTGTGTGTGTGTGTGTGTGTGTGTGTGTGTGTGTGTGTGTGTGTGTGTGTGTGTGTGTGTGTGTGTGTGTGTGTGTGTGTGTGTGTGTGTGTGTGTGTGTGTGTGTGTGTGTGTGTGTGTGTGTGTGTGTGTGTGTGTGTGTGTGTGTGTGTGTGTGTGTGTGTGTGTGTGTGTGTGTGTGTGTGTGTGTGTGTGTGTGTGTGTGTGTGTGTGTGTGTGTGTGTGTGTGTGTGTGTGTGTGTGTGTGTGTGTGTGTGTGTGTGTGTGTGTGTGTGTGTGTGTGTGTGTGTGTGTGTGTGTGTGTGTGTGTGTGTGTGTGTGTGTGTGTGTGTGTGTGTGTGTGTGTGTGTGTGTGTGTGTGTGTGTGTGTGTGTGTGTGTGTGTGTGTGTGTGTGTGTGTGTGTGTGTGTGTGTGTGTGTGTGTGTGTGTGTGTGTGTGTGTGTGTGTGTGTGTGTGTGTGTGTGTGTGTGTGTGTGTGTGTGTGTGTGTGTGTGTGTGTGTGTGTGTGTGTGTGTGTGTGTGTGTGTGTGTGTGTGTGTGTGTGTGTGTGTGTGTGTGTGTGTGTGTGTGTGTGTGTGTGTGTGTGTGTGTGTGTGTGTGTGTGTGTGTGTGTGTGTGTGTGTGTGTGTGTGTGTGTGTGTGTGTGTGTGTGTGTGTGTGTGTGTGTGTGTGTGTGTGTGTGTGTGTGTGTGTGTGTGTGTGTGTGTGTGTGTGTGTGTGTGTGTGTGTGTGTGTGTGTGTGTGTGTGTGTGTGTGTGTGTGTGTGTGTGTGTGTGTGTGTGTGTGTGTGTGTGTGTGTGTGTGTGTGTGTGTGTGTGTGTGTGTGTGTGTGTGTGTGTGTGTGTGTGTGTGTGTGTGTGTGTGTGTGTGTGTGTGTGTGTGTGTGTGTGTGTGTGTGTGTGTGTGTGTGTGTGTGTGTGTGTGTGTGTGTGTGTGTGTGTGTGTGTGTGTGTGTGTGTGTGTGTGTGTGTGTGTGTGTGTGTGTGTGTGTGTGTGTGGTGTGTGTGTGTGTGTGTGTGTGTGTGTGTGTGTGTGTGTGTGTGTGTGTGTGTGTGTGTGTGTGTGTGTGTGTGTGTGTGTGTGTGTGTGTGTGTGTGTGTGTGTGTGTGTGTGTGTGTGTGTGTGTGTGTGTGTGTGTGTGTGTGTGTGTGTGTGTGTGTGTGTGTGTGTGTGTGTGTGTGTGTGTGTGTGTGTGTGTGTGTGTGTGTGTGTGTGTGTGTGTGTGTGTGTGTGTGTGTGTGTGTGTGTGTGTGTGTGTGTGTGTGTGTGTGTGTGTGTGTGTGTGTGTGTGTGTGTGTGTGTGTGTGTGTGTGTGTGTGTGTGTGTGTGTGTGTGTGTGTGTGTGTGTGTGTGTGTGTGTGTGTGTGTGTGTGTGTGTGTGTGTGTGTGTGTGTGTGTGTGTGTGTGTGTGTGTGTGTGTGTGTGTGTGTGTGTGTGTGTGTGTGTGTGTGTGTGTGTGTGTGTGTGTGTGTGTGTGTGTGTGTGTGTGTGTGTGTGTGTGTGTGTGTGTTGGTTGCTCTTAGGGAAACATTTTAAGTCACACACACACGAAGAACAGAAATACAACTAAAAATCAGTAACTTTTCTTTCACAACCAACTCGACAACAGGTCTTGCTGGAAAAGTGACAACAACGAATACCACAAAATCCGATCGTAATTACCTCGCCAGATGGTCGTTTTCTGGGTGCTTAAAGACCAGCAATTCAGCCTTAAGTATCTCTCATCATCTACAATACAGCATGGTTTCCGAAAAAAAAAGGGGTGGTACTTTTTCTGCCATTACTTTTTTTTTTTTTTTTTTGACACACAGGATGAGAGTTCGCGTGTATCGTTGTCTTCCTTTTTTTTTCTGCTTCTATATTTTGAAACACGGTATTGAAAAAGAAGTGTGTAAAAACTATATAAAAAATTTCAGTACTAAAAATATTTCGATGTTGATTTGTCATTATTTTTTTTTTTTTTTGTGTGTGTGGGGGGGGGGAGAGTTTTTTTGTGTGTGGGGGGGGGATTGTTTTTTTGTGTGTTGGGGGGGGGGGAGTTGCACAGTGCCAAAAATAGACATCATAGTTTTTGTTTTTTTATCTTACATACAGAGACACAGGGAACGGAAAATCATGTTGAATCGTAAACAAAGACAATACAAAACACAGGTATCATGTGTTTATCCATATACGTTGCAACACAGATAAAACCTTCGTAAAGACTTTCCATTTACGTTTATACACATGCATTTTCCTATGAGACAAAATCGTCAGGTGTCAGTCCAGGTATGTTACCGCTCAGGCGGAGATACAATATTCGTCTGTGACTTAAGGGGATAGAATACTTTTGTTACACTGCAGTGCCTTGATTCCTCCAAAGTATATACCAGGAAACAGGACCAGATGAACAAAAATAATAGTATCCTGTTGTTTGAAATAGTTTGGAGGAATAATTTACTCTAGATTTATCCACACTGTACTACCCACTTAATTAACACCAACAGATCACTATGAAGGGAAGACTAGAGGAGCCAATCTTGAACGACCACAACTACAACTTCCACCACTAAATGACCTGACAACCTACCTCTCTCTGGCTGGTTGGGAGGGGTGTCAGGCACGAACTTTTGGCACGAACTGACCACCACTTGACTGTCAGACTGTACGTATAGGTAGCAATTGTGTTAAAGTATAGGACTGGTAGGTAGTATAGGTCTTGATCCCTTTCCCACGCAACTCAATTATGACACAACACCAATTATCAAGAGGGCGCTGGGGTACTCCTCTACTCTTACACTAGCGAGGAAACAGCTGGCCGTCTGTATGTATGTATGTATCATGTATGACTAGTATGGTTGCGCAAGGTGGGGGAGGAAATGGTGCGCAGAAGTGGGCTTTCATCACGATACCTGGTACTGCTGTGAACGTCGATGGCAACTCCTCCTAACCTATTTTTCCAGCTTCATACATGTACGTACACCTTGCCTAATACTATAACCTATCATTATTCAGAACCTTGCCTCATTCCTTCACCTATCTTTTCCTAACCTATTTTTTTAGGCTTTACACATGTATCTTGCCTTACACTATAACCTATCATTATTCAGAACCTTGCCTCATTCCTTCACCTATCTTTTCCTCACCTATTTTTTTTAAGCTTTACACGTGTTTCTTGCCTCACACTATAACCTATCATTATCAGAAATTTGCCTCAGTTTTTCACCTATCTTTTCCCATCTTTGCCCTTCTTGCTTCATACCTAACCCATCCAAACCTTGTCTCATTCCTTCGCAGATATAATTCTCATCATCTTCTATACCTTGTCTAATACCATAACCTATCATTATCAGAACCTTTTTGCCTCATTCCTTCACCTATCTTTTCCCATCTCTGCCCTCCTTGCTTCATACCTAACCTATCCAAGCCTTGCCTATCGTCTATACACACATCTTGTCTAATACCTAGCCTATAAATTCTCTAACCTATAACTTTTCCAATCCTACAACCTATCATTTTCCACCTCCATAACCTTACCTCATCAAATTCTTCTTATCATCAAATCTATCCCAAATATTTTCCTTCTCAACTGTATCACATTTTCTGGAGTGAATTGTGATACAGGTTAAGGGGATAGTATACATTTGGTACATTGGAGTGCCTTGATTCCTCCAAAGTATGTCAGGAAACAAATCCAATGAATAAATATAATGGTATCCTGTTGCTTGGAATAGGTTGGAGGAATCAGCTGCTCCAAATTTACAACCAACACCACTGCAACACTAGGGAATAATTGAGGTAACTGGTTCATTCTGTCATGCATGTAATTGTTCTCAGGAGGAAAAAAGAGAGATCGTCTGCGGATTGTCAGAATTCAAGAAAAAGTTTAAACGAGATTCTTTAGCTCTCATCCGTTTTATATGTACCAGTAGTTTTTATCCAGCATTTTAAAATGAATTGGGATTATTCAGAATACAACAACAACAACAATATTAATCATAATAATATAATAATAATATAATAATAATAATAATAATATAATAATAATAATAATGCGTCATAATAATAATCACAACAAATACTTGACTGACACTCAAATGATTAAACACCAAGACCTCTACTAAAGAAATAATATTGTGGTGAGTGTGTGTGTGTGTGTGTGTGTGTGTGTGTGTGTGTGAGTGGAGGGGTTGTTGTTCCTCGCTCGGCTACCCAAGCATAAATTAATATCAGTACTCAACTCCCCAGGTACAGTTCTGACAAGGATGTACAGTCAGGCACTAAAATGACGTGGCTCTTAATTTACAGCTTTGTTACATGCAGGTGGTAAAAACAAGTATAATCACTCGAGTTGCTATGCAGTATATACCCTGTTTACATTCTCTCTAGATATATATGAATCTGGTGTATAGGTTTGTGTGTTTCAAAGTGTCATGTTCTGTGTTGTGTTGAATAGTAAATGAAAGTACTCCCCCCCCCCCACAAACACAACTATTCCCCCCTGACCTCTGGCGGCAAGGACACTATTTATTTTATTTTCCCTGACTGTCCTTACCTGCCACGATGCGACGCCACATTGCTATCGTCTCTCTCTCACACTGCAACTTTCATATTTCCTTTCAATATTAGGTACCAATTGCACCACCACCATCATCTGCCGCCAGCAACCTCGAGCAATTCAACTACGGTACTAACATCTGCAGCTTGACTGACTTTCCACTAATGGTGTGTCATTAATGAAAGGAAATGTACTCCACCAACTTCCAAACTCATAATCAACACGAACCCATTTCTCTTTTTCCAAGAAGTGAGCGACCAGCCAGCCACCGCTACAGGGAGATTTTACATTACCCCAAAATATAGGGTGGCGAACTTGACCCACTCTTTATTGTAGAAGCTGTCTGCACCACTTGTAGCGATCACTGGAGCAACCATATACAATAGAAAGGGAATGGTCGCCACATCTCTATACGACTAAAACAACATATACCGGTTAAATTTTGTGGTAAGTGTATTTTGTGAGGGAGTGAGTGTGGCCTTTCCATGTTGTTTCTCACAGGATGCACTTCGTCGTAACATTTACTTTCACACACTGGGTTTCATATTTGTTACAGGCATCTCTTCGCCCGAACTGGTGTGTGTGTGTGTGTGTGTGTGTGTATGTGTGTGTGTCTGTGTTCCAGGAAGGTTCACGGGGGCGGGGAGTGTACATACAAGCAGGAGAGGCATGACATCATCTCTCATTACACACACACAGACACACATGACAAACGCCTCGACCTACAGTGAAGTCAGCCAACACAAATGGGGGACACCTCACGCGGGAACACCTCGCAGATAACACGGTGATATGGTGGCCCCTAAATAACTCCTTCACACGGTCTGTCCAGCATGCAATTGGTACACCTTGATAATTATGAACGTCCGTGTGTGAGGGAATGGAAAAAATAGTTGTCAACACATTCTCATATTTCCTTCCTTTCTGTAATTCATTTTGACAACACATTCTCATATTTCCTTCCTTTCTGTAATTCTTTTTGTCAACACATTCTCATATACCCTTCCTTTCTGTAATTCATTTTGTCAACACATTCTGATATTCATTTCTTTTCTGTTATTTATTACCTACGCACGGAATGTCTCCATGGCCACGAGTCGAGAAATTTGTAAGCTCAGAATATGAAGCTGCATTGCAAAATTTCGTACCCAAGACCTTATAGAAACCTTATCTGAATTTTATCTTATTCTCCATAAAAGACCAAAATATTTATCCAACCACAGGGAAATCCAGGAGACACGAGATGCTGAGGTGCCTGTGAAAAATATTGAAGGCAAACAAACTGGAGGCTACAAATTCCTCCAAAGTGCGCCACCAAACACAGCACCTATATTGAAATCCGATACACCCTTTTTTTTTTTGGCATGGTATGGAGGAATCGGCAGCCACCAGTTCACCGACAAACTCATAAAAAAATCTTTAAAGCATCAAATAAATGTTGTATCTTTACTGTATATTTCCTGGGTATAAAGTGCATCAGTTTGTTATGTGTGTAATGTAAGTGACTGAACCTTCCTCAGACGACCCTCCTAAAACGACTGAGTACAGAATAAGGATGATAAATAGGGGTGTCCGCTACTCAGGAAGAGGCCGAGGGAGATAAACCAAACCGAGCTGCCGGGATAACTATTAAAAAAAAATGACACCAGGGGGGGGTCTTACTGTCGGGGAGGGACGGAGGAAGGAAAAAGGAGGAAGAGATGGATAGAAAGAAGGAACAATCTGGGAGGGTAGGAACTATGGAAGAAGGAAGGCTTGAAGGGGATTAGAATGCTAGGTAAGTATTAGGGGGTGGGGGAGAGGAAGGGAGGATAGAAGAAACGTAGGAGGAAAGATGGAAATAAGTTGACGAAGGAAGGAAGGAAGGAAGGAGACAGAGTGATAAAGAGGGGTTACCAAAGAATTTAGGATGAAGAGAAGGGCAGAAGATAGCAAGAAATGAAAAGAGCGAGGGAGCACCATGCACGGGGGACAGAATCACCAAAACACACACACACACACACAAAAAAAAAAAAAAAAAAAAAAAAAAAAAAAAAAAAAAATAATAAAAAAAAAAAAAATTCCTACATAAACGTCTACCAAGTCTAGGTGTGCACATGTTCAACTTTCCCCCAGGTTAGTAAGAGACTCATTGTGCTGTCCTCCCACCAGCCCCTGTGTCCTACCTACCTACCTACCTACCTACCAGTCAGTCCAGCAGCGGGGGGACTATAGACACAAAGGTACCACACACACACACAGGGGAGAATCCATGCAGCGATACCACACACGAAGACAAAGAACACACACACACATCAAGACGAAGAACACACACACACACACATGAAGACGAAGAACACACACGGACACACACACACACACACACACGAAGACGAAGAACACACATGCACGCACACACACACACACGAAGACCACGCACGCACACACACACACACACACACACACACACACACACAGGGACGTTTTACCCAAAGATACTGTTTTTGTTTTTAACGCAACACCACCAACTAAAACCAAAACATAATCTCCTACATTAAAAACAATACGTACAGGAAGGAGGGAAGTTTGACCAGCCAGGAGACTTGACGCTTGGGGTGACAACAAGCCAGTTCCGTGTGTTAATGAACCGGTTGTACAGTTGTCCTCAAAACATGTCCCCAGACGCTATCACACTCGTCATATTCATAGGGACGTTTTGCTCTTTCATTAACACCTTACAGTCAGCACGGGCATCATTGGGACTCTGAATCTTTACTCCCTTTCTATTTATTTTTCTTGTGTATTATTGGTAGATTTGCAAGGGTATATAATATCACGCTGACCATGAGCGAAAAATAAATAGAGGCTCAATCATAGGTACAGTAACGAGCTCTAATAAGTATACAGGTGTGCTTCAAATACCTGGAGCCAGTAAATAAATGCATAATAAGATCTCCATTGGAATTACTTCGTTGGTGAAATTGAACTGTTCGAAGCATCAACCAAACCTGTATACTTATTAGTGCTCGTGACTGTACCTATGATTGAGCCTCTATTTATTTTTCGCTCATGTGTTTAAAGTAGTAGGTATCGTGGGTTTAAGCACCTATGGTCAGCGTGATATTATATACCCTTGCAAATTTACGCCAGCCTTTTCGGTAACAATCGATTTCAAGCATATTATATAAAATACCTCTCGATGTTTAATTTAAAAGACCTTGGGTACCTAACCTTCGCACACCTGCTGGACGTCCTTACCGAGTATAAGCTGTGTCTCTCAACCATTTTACAACCTTCTTCACTTATTTTCCTCCTTTGCCATCCACGTATCCATCTGTCTACTACTTTGTGGGTGTGTGTGTGTGAATCAACCAGGGAAAGTTACAGTATATCAGTAGACACCACCCACTGTCAATCCATCAGCTTACACTATCAATATAAAAAGAGTCAAAACCTCTCTCTCACACACACTCACTCACACACACACACACACACTCACACACACACACTCACACACACACAAACACACACACCTACCCCTGACCCCGACATGACCTCCTCCTCCTCATCAATGTTTTTACACTTTTTGTTGGATTCACTCGTATTCTTTCATCATCGTGGTTTTTCGTCTCACCACTAATTTTCTTCTCTCAGTATTCATATCCTCCCTCATTTCTCACTCTTTTCTCTCAATACCGAGCTCACTTTTTTTTCCTTCCTCTTTACTGCCTTCTCTTCCACACCACTCACTTTTTTTATCATAATTTATTTTCTTCATCACCAGTCACTCTCTTCCCTCACCATTTTCTTCTCTCCTACCCATCATAAATATGTTTATTTTGACAGGAATTTCATCTCAACATTATGCATTCTGTTATTTGTCTCTCCTATTCCTTGCACCTCCCCAAAAGTCACTCTCTCTCTCTCTCCTTTACCCATCAATCACACCCATGAAATTCGTCACTCCTCCTCCTCCTCTCCATCTCCCCTGACCTGTAACTCACCTCTCCCACCCAGACCCACACCTTATGACCTCTCCACCTTCTCACCCCACCCTTCTCCACCCCACCCCACCCCACCCCACCCCACCCACGGGTCAAGGAGACGTACAATACTTCCGAGGAAAAGAAGGGAGGAAAGGAAAGGGAGGAAGGAGGGAGCGGAGAGGAGAGAAGAAAACAGAAGATCAGCCAAAAAACAAAAAAACATCTTTAGGCCTTGTGGGACAGAAGGTTGTATGTAAGAATGGGAGACTCACACAGAAGACGGATGGGAAGGGTGGGAAGTTATTTGGTCAGAAGTAACACTGGTTTGTTTCTATTGAAGTAAGAGGATACATTGTTTACAGACTGTAGCAATGTCAGTGAGGAGTGGCTGGACGGAATGCCAGGGAGGGAGAGAAAGAGAGAGAGGGAGGGAGGGAGTGGCTGAAGGAAATGCTGACCTGGGTTGGGTCTCACTAACACATACCTCATTCTCTCTCGGGCTCACCCTTTGTTCCCACCACACACACACACACACACACACACACACACAAGGGAGAGAAGTACACGGGAAGGAAGGTAAGGGAAGGCACGATAATGAGAGAAAGAGCAACGAGATTAAGAAATGCATAACTGGTGTCGACGAAGAGCAGTCTACCGATTACTCCAAACTGTTACGTAAACAATCTAGAAAAGAATATAATGGTTTGTTTTGTTGCATGGTTATGAGGAACGTGTTGCCTCTCATCGTCGACAATATCAAAACTTCCATACTTAAGAAGCTGCTGATGGTGGGAGAGTTAGAGGAAGGGAGAGGTCTGGGGAGTGGGACGTATGGGTACTGAATTGGGAGGAGGGATACATAGTGATAGAGAAACAGTGAGAGTGAAAAGAGGAAGTGAGGGACGAAGAGGGGGTGAGAGGGTGGGAACATAACATTAAAAACACAACATGCTGGTTAATCTGAGAGTAGGAAAACGAATGGAAGGACTGGATAGAGTGAGTACGACTATAGGGGCAAGATGGAACTGGCCTCGTGTATACTGAAGAAAACACCCCACCCACGGTCAGGCAGATGATGTGGTGTGACGGGTGTAGATGGAGTGGAAGAGGAACACGATGTAGGGAGAGCGTCAAGGGGTGGATGAGGGCACAACAATAAAAACTGCTCAGGAGGAACGTACAAAATAATGAACTGTACCCTCTACTCCTCCTCTTATAATACTACTACTTCTTCATCTGTGTACCCATGCATGTCTCCTCCTCTAGTATGGTACTCCTTCTTCATCTGTGTACTCGTGTCGTTTCTCCTTTCTCCTTCATCATGTTTGTACCCGAGACTTTTCTTCTACTTCTACTTCTACTCCTTCTTCTTCTTAAGGACCCTGTGATCGTGTCTGGGAATTGCAGGCTTCGGATTCCTACTATCTATACCACGAAACACACTCCTTCCATATAGATGATGTTTCGTGGCAATATTTGAAGGACTCATTTACCTCCAATTTTCTGACTACATCACAGGATCCCTTAATTAACCTCTTTATCCATAGCACTACTTATTTTTTCTTCTTCTCTATAACAGTGTTTCTGTTTATTTACTTCAATTTCTATACCAGCTGCTTCTCTAACCTTTCATTTCACAACTCTCTTTTTATCTTCATCATTTTCTCTGTAAGATGTGGCGAGACAGGAAAAGGTAAGACAGGAAAGGGAGAGGCAGGAAAGGGTAAGGCACAGGTGGGCGAGAGAGAGAGCAAAGGGTGAAGTAGGGAAGGGTGAGATATGAAAAGGTGTGAGATGAGTATGGGAAAGGGAAAGTGAGAGTGAAGGGTGAGGCTAGGAAGTGTGAGGTTTGGGAAGTGTGAGGCAAGGCAGATGAGATTGTGGTGAGGAATAGAGGAGGGAGAGAGAGAGGGAAGGGAATGTCAGTGGTCGAGGAAAGGAAGGGGAGAAGAGAAGTGAAAAAGAAGGGGGATGGAGAGAGGGGCCGGGGAGGGGGATGGAGGGAGGGGTCGGGGAGGGGAGGGGAGGGTATTGAGGGGTTGGGGTGAGGGGTACAAAACGCAGCTGGGGAAGACCTGATGCAACATTAAAGTGGGGCGGTAAGTGGATGGATTTTTTTTTTTTTTTTTTTTTTTCGTGCTGGAAGAAAGTGAGAGTGGGAAGAAATGGTGTATAGATGAAGTGGAGCATGGGTGGCGAGGTGGAAGAAGGAAGGTGGAGGTAGAGTGGCAGGTATACATGTGGAGGAAGTGAAAGAGTGGCAGTGGGAAATGGAGGAAGTGCAAGAGTGGCAGTGTGAAATGGAGGAAGTGCAAGAGTGGCAGTGTGAAATGGAGGAAGTGCAAGAGTGGCAGGGGAAGTGGAGGAAATGATAGAGTGGCAGGTAACAGTTGACGACCACTTTTTTGTTTATCCCTGTCGACTAACCACTTCTCCCTCTCTCTCCTCCTCCTCTTTCTGTTACTCCCCTCTCCACTATCTCTCTCTGTTACTCCCTCTCCACTATCTCTCTCTGTTACTCCCTCTCCACTATCTCTCTCTGTTATTCCCTCTCCACTATCTCTCTCTGTTACTCCCTCTCCACTATCTCTCTCTGTTACTCCTTCTCCACTATCTCTCTCTGTTATTCCTTCCCCACTCTCTCTCTCTCTCTCTCTCTCTCTCTCTCTCTCTCTCTCTCTCTCTCTCTCTCTCTCTCTCTCTCTCTCTCTCTCTCTCTCTCTCTCTTCTCTCTCTCTCTCTCTCTCTTCTCTCTCTCTCTCTCTCTCTCTCTCTCTCTCTCTCTCTCTCTCACTCACTCTCTCACTCTCTCTCCACCTACAAATAATAATAACACCACCAGGTCTGCCTTTTACCTCGACACACATTATACGATATTACCACGACTCTCTAATACCACCACACCTCCTCTGTCATTATATCCTTAAGAGGAACTACAGAACTGGTCGGTAATGTGGAGGTTCATCATGATTCCTCCTAACTATGACACACAACGTAACTCATATCTTTAGGAGTGTGTTTCGTAGATTAGTTTGGATGATTCAGTAGACCTCCAGATTATCCACCAAAGACGACCTACCGACCCCCTTTAAGGACCCTGTATGTGATCGTGTATGAAAATTTGGTCGAGGCTTTTGATTCCTCCTGACTATACCACCACGAAACTATAAACCTCCTTCCTTATAGGTGGGTGTTTCGTGGCAATATTTGAAGGACTCACTTATCTCCAATTTATTTTCCGACTACACCACAGGGTCCCTTAAGAGGGTAATTCTTTTTTGGTACTTTGGAGTGCCTTGATTCCTACAAAGTATGCTAGGAAACAGGACCAGAAGAGCAAAAATAATGGTGTTCTGTTGCTTGGAATAGTTAGGAGGATTCAGTAGCTCCAGATTTACCAACACAAAATTTCCCCCTTTAAGTTACGATATTGGCGAGTGTAATTTGGGGTGATGTGTTCGGGTGTAACTTAAACCTCTTGAAGGGATAATAACCAGCCACACTGTTGCTACATTAGGTTTCCCACGTTAATGTTTGTTGTTACCTGTCAGCTCGCGCGCGTGTGTGTGTACGTGTGTGTGTGTACGTGTGTGTGTGTGTACGTGTGTGTGTGTGTGTGTACGTGTGTGTGTGTGTGTGTGTGTGTGTGTGTGTGTGTGTGTGTGTGTGTGTGTGTGGTGTGTGTGTGTGTGTACACGTGTGTGTACGTGTGTGTGTACGTGTGTACGTGTGTGTGTGTGTGTGTGTGTGTGTGTGTGTGTGTACGTGTGTGTGTGTGAGAAAGAGGGTCTGTGTAAGCAAAATCTGCATGTAAGAAAGATTACACATATATACGAGGAAAATGGTGAAGAAAATATGCATGAAAGCAAAATAATAGTATTCAGGATTATGTGAGAAAAAGGAGTAAAAAAATGGTAAGACAGTAACCAGGAGCGAGTGAGTATAGTGGGTTGGAAGGTGGGTTGAGTTGGTTGGTTGGTTGGTGGGTTGGTTGAGTGGGTTGTTTGGTTGGTAGGTTGAATGGGTTGTTTGGTGGTTGATTGAGTGGGTTGTTTGGTTGGTTGATTGGTTGGTTGGTTGGTAGGTGGGTCGGTTGGGTTGGTTGGTTGGGTTGGTTGGTTGGTTGGTCGGTCGGTCGGTCGGTTGAGTGGGTGGGTTGTTTGGTCGGTTGAGTGGGTGGGTTGTTTGGTCGGTTGAGTGGGTGGGTTGGTTGGTGTGTTGGTTGGTGTGTTGGTTGGTGTGTTGGTTGGTGGGTTGGTTGGTGTGTTGGTTGGTTGGTTGTTGGTTGGTTGGTCGGTTGAGTGGGTGGGTTGTTTGGTCGGTTGAGTGGGTGGGTGGGTCGGTTGAGTGGGTGGGTGGGTTGGTTGGTGGGTGGGTGGGTTGGTTGGTTGGTTGGTTGGTTGTTGAGTGGTTGGTTGGTTGGTTGGGTGGGTTGGGTGGGTGTGAATCTAGTCAGCGCTGGTAATTCCTCATGGAGAAACGGTTCATTGTTTATGCAAGTATTGTTGTTGCAATATGGAAAGTTGCAGTGTATGGGGGTCCAGGAGGAGGAAGGGACGGAGGATAGTTGATAAGGAGAGAGAGAGAGAGAGAGAGAGAGAGAGAGAGAGAGAGAGAGAGAGAGAGAGAGAGAGAGAGAGAGAGAGAGAGAGAGAGAGGAGAGAGAGAGAGAGAGAGAGAGAGAGAGAGAGTTACAAGGAGTTACAAGGAAAAGAAGTACCCTAGGGGACCTTACGATCCATACAAAGAGGGTACCTGTGGGTTTAGTTGCGCAAGTAGGCGACCGTCCTCGAATGTGTCATGTGAAACCATCAAGGAACACTCGCACAACGGCTTAAACACCTAGACGGTGGTTTAAGGCTTTGTCTAATCTGGACTTGAACTGATCACAGAGTTGCTGTTGACCACATCAGCAGGAAGCGCATTCCAAGTACCGCAGATGCTGTATGTAAAGAACTTACCACACAGATCACGGTTGTATCGCTTTAGTTCAAGTTTGTAGCCATGATTCCTGGTTGTGCCCTCACTGAGTGGAAAATGTCCCTGTAGTCTACATTGTCAAAGCCTCGTAGTATTTTAAACACTTCGATAAGCTGACCACGCAGTCTCCGGGTTTCCAAAGAGAACAGGTCGAGTTCTACCAACCGATCTTTATAGCTCTTGTGTCTAAGAGAGGGTATAAGTTTGTTGCCCTGGCTTGCACTCGTTCCAATCTCGCGATATCCTTTCGGTAAAAGGACTCCAAAACTGGACTGCATACTCCAGGTGCGGTCGGACAAGGGAATTGTACAGACAAAGTACTATCTCCTTGTTCCGGTATCCAAACTGTCCGCTTTATGTACCCTAACATCCTTTGGGCTTTCTTCTCAGCCTCAATACACTGCTTTGAGAACTTGAGGTCACTGGTGATAGTTACACCCAAGTCTTTCTCAGTATCAGTGCTTACGAGAGCATTGCCCTTAAGGTTATACTCTGTTCGGGGGTTTCTGTGGCCTATATGCATAACTTTGCATTTGTTCACGTTAAATGGCATTTGCCACGTCTCAGACCACTCCCCGATCTTCCTAAGATCTTCTTGTAAGCGGGTAGTATTTCCTTCTTTCGCGACATTCATACCAAGCTTAGTATCATCGGCGAATTTGGAAATCTTGGCAACCATGTCACCATCCACGTCATTAACATAGATGATAAACAGTAGTGGTCCCAGAACAGAACCTTGGGGAACGCCGCTAGTAACGGGCACCCACTCTGAAGCTTGTCCATTCACTACCACCCGCTGCCGTCTGTCACTTAGCCAGTTCTCTATCCAATTTGCCACATTTCCGTCTATGCCCAGTGCACGCACTTTCCGAAGGAGGCGGCGGTGGGGTACCTTATCAAAGGCTTTCTGAAAGTCTAAGTAGACAACATCGACCGCTTTATCCCGATCATGCTCACTGAAAACAAAATGGAAGAATTCCACCAGATTTGTGAGGCATGACCGGTGCTGCCGGAACCCCATGCTGGGAACCCCTCAGTAGCAAATTTGATTCTAAGTGTGCTGTTATTTTGTCCACCATGATGCTCTCCATGAGTTTACAGACTATCGAGGTTAAACTGATGGGTCTGTAGTTTGACGGTTGGCTAGCATCTCCCTTCTTGAAGATAGGAGTCACCTCTGCCTCACGCCAGTCTCTAGGAACGCATCCAGTCTGGATTACCATGTTGAAGACCATGCACAGGTGCCGTGATACTTCACCATGCACTTCTTTCAGCACTCTAGGTAAGAACCCATCCGGACCGGGGGACTTGTTTGCTTTTAATTCGATTATTTTTCTCTCGATTTCTCTTGGGTGAAGACCATTGACTCCAACTTCTCACTGAAGGAGTCCAAAGGTTCGGGAATGGGACCACTCTCCTCAGAGAACACTGAAGAGAAATACTCATTTAAGAGGTTAGCATTTTCTGCATCAGAGTGCATCAATGCTCCATCCTCATTCACCAAGGGACCGATCCTGCGTCGGATTGGTTTACGGCCATTCACATAACTGAAAAACTCCTTGGGGTTCTCTTTGCAGAGTCTAGCCACACGGACCTCCTCAGCACGCTTAGCCGCCCTTATTTTGGACTTCACGTTTCGATTCAGTCTTCTATGACCGTCAAAGTCCCCAGATGTCTTCGCTCGACGATACGCAGTTCTCCTCTCCCTTAGTAGGTTACGGATTTCCCGATTAAACCACTTAGGTTGAATGAACTTCTGACCTGTTCCCTTCAGAGGAATAAAGCGCGACTGAAGTTCCATGAAGGAAAACAAGAATGACCTCCACAGATCATCAGCACTCTCTCCCTCCTCTAGTTCCATTTCAGCAACACTTTCACGAATACCTGCAAAGTTCGCTCTCCCCATGTCTAATTTTCTATGCACCGGGTCACGGACTCCATATTAGGGACCTTAACTGAAAATCTTATAAGCTTGTGGTCGCTTCCACCTATTTCTTCGTTTACAGAGAGGTCTTGAATGATGTCATCCTCTGAGGTGAGGACCAAGTCGAGTATGTTAGCACCTCTTGTTGGCTCCTTACCATTGAGTGAGGAATTCATCATTTACAAACTCCAAGAGTGGTGTGTTCTCGGCAGAGGGCTCTCTGGTTTCCCAGTCAACATGTGTGTTGAAGTCCCCCATAAGGATGCACACCCTGCCGTCCACTAGTTCACCCAGCAACTGGTATAGGTCCCTGTCCATCTCATTGAGTTGTCCAGGGGGTCTATAAAGCAGCAGGTTCTGTATTTTGCAGTGCCTATTTCTAGGTCAACTCCAAGGAGCTCGTGGTTCGATGTGATGTTGCAGGTCATCGATTTGATGGAGTTCTTTACATACAACAGCACACCACCACCCCCTCTGTCCTCTCTATCTTTGTGGAAGAGTTGGTAGCCTGGAATCACGAATTCCCCTTCAAGATCTCTGTCTGAGGTTCTCAACCATGACTCCGTTATGGCCACCATCTCGGGTTCCTCTGTCGCAACGAGGGCCCGCAGTTCCAAAAACTTGTTTCGGATGGACCTGGCGTTGAACAATAGAACCTTCAGGGAACCCCCAACTGCAGGGCTCCCTATACTCCTCCGTTTCCCGGTTTGGTCATTGTCTTGGTAGTGCTGGGGATATCCTTCTTCAGGATCTCAGCGAATGTCTTCTCTGGGGTCACTCTAGCATAGCGACGAGGGCTCTCCTCCACGCTCGGTCGAGTGCTCCTGAGACATCGTCGGACGGCGTCTTCCATTAATTTGGAAAGCACTTCTTTCCCCTTTAGTGAGAGATGTGTGCCATCCCTCTGGTAGAGGTCGTCTCTACCAAAGAGTGAGGTGTAGGGGTCCACAAAGAACACCCCCTCGGCAGTACACAAATCAGCCAGGCGCTGATTTACTGCAATGTTCTTTGACAGAGCAGTCCCTAAAGGGCCTCTCCTTGGGAGCATGCCGACAACTACCCTTCTGCGGGTTTTTAACCCACAGTCATCTACTGCACCGAGCACATCCGAGAGGACTCCTTCGGTCATGCCTACTCTACCATTTCTCAGGTAGATGTCATTACCACTCACCATGAGTGCAATGACAGCAGATCTGGACGTTTGGATCCTCTCAGCTTCCTTTCGGAGGTCAGCATTGCCATAACCTGGCAAACAATTCACCTTCACAGAAGTGTGAAGGAAATCTGCCATTAGGGGTTCCAGCCCTCGTGCCTGGGAATCACCTACAATGTGTATATCCACAGGCCTCTCCTTGGTAGGAGCACGAGATGCCTTGTGAGAAACCCGAGAGTGTTTTGAATTCCTGCCGGGCTCGTCACTTCCTCCAGGTTGCTTCTTCTTCGTTTTCTTTTCCTTCTTCATTTTCTTTTCCTTCTTATTTGATTCCTCACTTTCCTCTAATCCCTCCTCAATTGTCTTCTTGGGTTTTTCTTCCTTCTCCATATTCTGCTCCTCTTTTCCATCACACTTTTCTGCAGTCTCTTTTCCTTCTGCAGTCTCTTCTCCCTCTTCATTGTTGCTGTTCTTCTTCTTGTTGTTCTTCTTCTTGTTGTTCTTTTTCTTGTTCTTCTTCTTCTTTACCGCCGTGG
>JAWQEG010009200.1:5000-27951 GCA_033782935.1 Petrolisthes cinctipes
GTGTGTCATATACTTGTGTGTGTGTGTGTGTGTGTGTGATATACTTGTGTGTGTCATATATACTTGTGTGTGTGTGTGTGTAATGTGTGTTTTGTGGTAATGTGATATATATACTTGTGTGTGTGTGTGTGTGTGTAATGCGACATATACTGTTTACTTGTGTGTGTGTGTGTGTGTGTGTTAATGAGACATATACTTGTGTGTGTATGTATGTGTGTGTGACACCTCTCCCCTCCCATCTCTCTATCTCCCCTTCCTTACCTCCCTCTCCTCCCCCTCCCATCCCTGTCCCTCTCCTCCCCTCCCCTCCCATCTCTCTCCCCTTCCTTCCTTACCTCCCTCTCCTCCCATCCCATCCCTATCCCTCTCCCCTCCCATCCCTATCCCCTTCCTTACCTCCTTCTCCCTCCCCTCCCATCTCTCTCCCCTTTCTTCCCCCTCCCCCACCACTCTTTATCATTCCCTGTCCCTCCCAGCGTTTAAACTTCATACCTCCCTCTCTCCCTCCCTCCCTCCCTCCTTCTTTTCCTCCTCCTTCCCTCCCTCCATCTCTCTTCCTGTCTCCCCTCTCCCTCCCTTCCCTGCTTCTCTCTCTCCCTCCCTCCCTCTGCCTGCCTTCATTGCCTCAGTGTGTGGTGTGAATATTATCTATCACGGTCCAATTAGGTAATAGGAGTGAGACATTAGGGAATATTACCGACTAGTCACAACAGTCTTTATATTACCCTCTCCCCTCCTCTCCCTTTCGTGGTTCTCTCCCTTCCCTCCCCTCCCTTCTCTTTCTCCCCTACCATCTCTTCCCATTCTTCCTCTCTCCTCCTCTCCCTTTCATGGTTCTCTCCCTTCCCTCCCCTCCCTTCTCTTTCTCCCCTACCATCTCTTCCCATTCTTCCTCTCCCCTCCTCTCCCTTTCGTGGTTCTCTCCCCTCCCTCTCTCCCTCCCCTCCCCTCCCTTTCGTGGTTCTCTCCCCTCCCTCCCTCTCTCCATCCTCTCCCCTCCCTTCTCTTTCCATTCTTCCCCTCCCATCCCTTACCTCCATTCCTTGGTTTACTCCCATCCCTCCCCTCATGGTTCTCTCCTCCCTTCTTTCCTTCTCTTGGTTCTATCCTCTCCCTTCCTTTCCTCTCCCTTCTTCCCCCTCTACCCTCCCTTCCATTACTTATTCCTTACATTGGTTTATACTGTCCCTCCTTTCCTTCTATTTCCTTGGTGTTTACTGTCCCTCCTTTCCTTCTATTTCCTTGGTGTTTACTGTCCCTCCTTTCCTTCTATTTCCTTGGTGTTTACTGTCCCTCCTTTCCTTCTATTTCCTTGGTGTTTACTGTCCCTCCTTTTCTTCTATTTCCTTGGTGTTTACTCTCCCTCCTTTCCTTCTATTTCCTTGGTGTTTACTGTGCCTCTTTTCCTTCTATTTCCTTGGTGTTTACTGTCCCTCCTTTCCTTCTATTTCCTTGGTGTTTACTGTGCCTCCTTTCCTTCTATTTCCTTGGTGTTTACTGTCCCTCCTTTCCTTCTATTTCCTTGGTGTTTACTGTCCCTCCTTTCCTTCTATTTCCTTGGTGTTTACTGTCCCTCCTTTCCTTCTATTTCCTTGGTGTTTACTGTCCCTCCTTTCCTTCTATTTCCTTGGTGTTTACTCTCCCTAGTCTCCTTCTATTTCCTTGGTGTTTACTGTCCCTCCTTTCCTTCTATTTCCTTGGTGTTTACTCTCCCTCCTTTCCTTCTATTTCCTTGGTGTTTACTGTTCCTCCTTTCCTTCTATTTCCTTGGTGTTTACTGTCCCTCCTTTCCTTCTATTTCCTTGGTGTTTACTGTCCCTCCTTTCCTTCTATTTCCTTGGTGTTTACTGTGTCTCCTTTCCTTCTATTTCCTTGGTGTTTACTGTCCCTCCTTTCCTTCTATTTCCTTGGTGTTTACTGTCCCTCCTTTCCTTCTATTTCCTTGGTGTTTACTGTCCCTCCTTTCCTTCTATTTCCTTGGTGTTTACTGTCCCTCCTCTCCTTCTATTTCCTTGGTGTTTACTGTCCCTCCTTTTCTTCTATTTCCTTGGTGTTTACTGTCCCTCCTTTCCTTCTATTTCCTTGGTGTTTACTGTCCCTCCTTTCCTTCTATTTCCTTGGTGTTTACTGTCCCTCCTTTCCTTCTATTTCCTTGGTGTTTACTGTCCCTCCTTTCCTTCTATTTCCTTGGTGTTTACTGTCCCTCCTTTCCTTCTATTTCCTTGGTGTTTACTGTCCCTCCTTTCCTTCTATTTCCTTGGTGTTTACTGTGTCTCCTTTCCTTCTATTTCCTTGGTGTTTACTGTCCCTCCTTTCCTTCTATTTCCTTGGTGTTTACTGTCCCTCCTTTCCTTCTATTTCCTTGGTGTTTACTGTCCCTCCTTTCCTTCTATTTCCTTGGTGTTTACTGTCCCTCCTTTCCTTCTATTTCCTTGGTGTTTACTGTCCCTCCTTTCCTTCTATTTCCTTGGTGTTTACTGTCCCTCCTTTCCTTCTATTTCCTTGGTGTTTACTCTCCCTCCTCTCCTTCTATTTCCTTGGTGTTTACTGTCCCTCCTTTCCTTCTATTTCCTTGGTGTTTACTCTCCCTCCTTTCCTTCTATTTCCTTGGTGTTTACTGTCCCTCCTTTCCTTCTATTTCCTTGGTGTTTACTGTCCCTCCTTTCCTTATATTTCCTTGGTGTTTACTGTCCCTCCTTTCCTTCTATTTCCTTGGTGTTTACTGTCCCTCCTTTCCCTCTATTTCCTTGGTGTTTACTCTCCCTCCTTTCCTTCTATTTCCTTGGTGTTTACTGTCCCTCCTTTCCTTCTATTTCCTTGGTGTTTACTGTCCCTCCTTTCCTTCTTTTTCCTTGGTGTTTACTGTCCCTCCTTTCCTTCTATTTCCTTTGTGTTTACTGTCCCTCCTTTCCTTCTATTTCCTTGGTGTTTACTGTCCCTCCTTTCCTTCTATTTCCTTGGTGTTTACTGTCCCATCTCTCTATTTATCACCTTCTCCTTCGTGTTACAAAGTCTTTCAGGCCTAGGTCGGTCTTTTTCATCCTTAAATTAATCAATCACACATCGTGGAATAGAATATATGTAAAAAATATGTATATAATATATCCTTTATTACTCAATCTTGCATCAAAGTTGAGAGGGAGAGAGAAATAATTATCTGAATCACATCTTATCGTATAAAATAAATGTAAATATATATATATATATATATATATATATATATATATATATATATATATATATATATATATAGACATATAATATATCCTCTCATAATCCAAAATTTCCTTCATCTCTAAATCCTGCATCAAAGCTGAGTGAGGAAATAAATAAAATAAAATTAGGCAAAAAATAATATATAAAAATAAACATAAGATAAATTAAAATCAGGGAAAAAATAATAAAAAAAAATAAATAAAAGAAAAAATCGGGGAAAAAAAAAAAAAAAATCAGAGGAAAAAACAAAATAAATAAATAATATAAAAATAAAATACAGTATACTGATGAACTAAATAACCCTCTCATATCAGTTATTTGTTATTTATATTCAGGACATGGTTATATATATCTCTCAATTTAATGTGCGTAATCAAATATTAGCAATTTTCAGATCAACAAATGTAACCAAATCTTATCAGTGTGTTTGTTTGTTGTTGTTGTTGTTTGTTGCCTCAGGGATTGGTAGCGTTAATTTCAAGGCTCGTGGGTAAGGGGTGGGTAGTGGTGGGTAGGTGGGCGGACGGGTTTGTGGGTGGTTAGGTGGGTGGGTGGACGGGTTGGTCGGTGGTTAGGTGGGTGGGCGGACGGGTTGGTGGGTAGGTGGGGGGGCAAGGACTGGGTGGTGGTGGGTAGGTGGGGTTGGTGTTGGGTGGGTGGGCAAGGACTGGGTGGTGGGTGGGTGGTTAGGTGGGTGGGCGGACAGGTTGGTGGGTGGTTAGGTGGGTGGGCTGGTTGGTGGTGGTGGGTAGGTTGGGTGGGTGGGTGGGCAAGGTCTGGGTGGTGGGTAGGTGGGTGGACTGGGTGGTGGTGGTGGGTAGGTGGGTGGACAGGTTGGTGGTGGTGGTGGGTAGGTGGGTGAACTGTGTAGTGGGTGGTGACGAGGGAAGGTAAAAAAAAGTGGACCTGGCCTGACCCGGTATATATAATTATTCACCTCAGAGTTAAATTTGGACTTGTTCATAGGATTGCATTACTCACCTCACCATCTACATAATTTTTTTTTATTTTAATAGTGTTTGAGGCTTAATTCAATAGGGGATCTGTTTCATGGTAGAGTTTGGAGGAATCGGACACCTAGCTTCCAATTCAATCACCAACAAATTAAAGAATCTCCCCTTATATATATGTATATATAAAGAATCTAAATATTTGATCATGTACTGTGTAATATGTATCGTAAAAGCCTTGTGGTCAATAATTATTCTATACTAGTGAGTGTGGAGGGTAATAACATAATAATAACATAATAATAACATAATAATAATAAATAACACAATAATAATAATAATAATAACATAATAACATAATAACAATAATAATAATAACATAATAACATAATAACAATAATAATAATAAAATATGATCAGACATGCACTGTGACGTAGAAATCTAAACAGCTGATGGGGAAGACTCGTTTAATTGTACCACAACAAAGAGAAGTCCACAACAAAGGGAAATTATATAAAGAATGTTCAAGAATAAACAGGGACACTTCTACCTGTCGATAAAATACCAAAATTACCGTCGATATTCAAGAGTAACTAAACAGGAAAAAAGAATTATTGAGGCAAAAAAAAAATGGATATTCTTCTACTGCTGCCTGGTGAAGTTAGGGAAATTTCGTCAAGGATGTAGGCCTGGCAACACTGGGTCAGTCAGTCAGTCACTTCACTTGTTGAGGCCCGGGCACGTGTGATCAGGCAGGATAATCATCAATTGTCTTTTTTTTTTCTTAATCTCCTGCCAGTGCTTTATAATTACATTCTAAAGGCCTCCATACATTATCAATCATACCTGCGCAAACTGGGTGATTGTGGAAGCATAACCGTAATAATAATGTTGTATTGTAGTTACATAGTCTTACATTACAAAACAAACCAAATAATAATAATAATAATAATAATAATAATAACGTTGTTTTACAGTTACATAGTCTTATATTACAAAACAACAAACCTAATAATAATAATAATAATAATAATGTTGTTTTACAGTTACATAGTCTTACATTTCCTATATGCTGTAAACCCTCAAAAACAACAACAACAACAGCGTGTGTGTGTGTATATCGGAGTGTGTATGTTTGTGTGTGTATATCGGAGTGTGTATGTGTGTGTGTATGTGTATCGGAGTGTGTGTGTGTGTGTGTATGTATCGGAGTGTGTATGTGTGTGTGTGTATATCGGAGTGTGTATGTTTGTGTGTGTGTGTGTGTATATCGGAGTGTGTGTGTGTGTGTGTGTGTATATCGGAGTGTGTATGTGTGTGTGTGTGTGTGTGTATATCGGAGTGTGTGTGTGTGTGTATATGTATCGGAGTGTGTATGTGTGTGTGTATCCCAAAGACCTGACGGATGACATTTGATGCCCTTTGTTTTCCCAGACAGACATGTTTCAGGGCATTTTGATTAGGAAATAAATTTTTTTACAACAACAACAACAACAACAAGGGTTCACACAATGAAATAGGTAGGTAATTTTCCGCTAAGAAAGCACAAAGTTTCAGTTCAATTTTCTTGGCAGACTTGTCTAATATATCATTACTGAATATGAAGCTGGCGAGAGATGAATTATTTGCATGCTGCAATGAAAGATTTTTGTGCCTCTGACTGGATGAGTGTCTCATAATGTCTGATTTGCTACATTGAATGTCTGAGTTACATATACTGCAATATGCTAGATGCCTAAGAGATGTTGATCTTGGAGATTTTTTTAACCATCCTGAGAACTTTGGGAGACTCTGATGTCTTAGGGTCTGAATCAAAGGCACGTTACCAGTACAAAAATTGATATGATTATGGAAAAAAACTACCAGTACAGTGTAATTATAAGCAGTACCCTGCACTGAAATTAGATTTGCTTGTTATTACAGAAAAATAGGTATGTTTTGGTTAGATTTTGGATAGGAAAACAATGATCAAGAATTAAGGCTTCATAATGTAACGTTAGATACTGGGCCAGATATTGGCAATTTGGAGCAAAGCACTTAAATTCACTTATGTCTCGGTTTTCATCCCTGCACCATCATGGTACTGGTATCCTACGGCGAATTTATATATTTTAACACATTATAGATCATTTAGAACTGATAGTGACGTTGTCTGTGAATGAATATTATCACTGTATATAACTGTGTATCAAAAAAATTCAAAAAATTTAACGGAAGTGGTAAATTCACTATTTGTTTTCGACCTTATTGATATATTACAAAGTGCTAATTATAATTATTTACCTGAATAAAGCTGACATAAACACTATCGGCTTTCCCACAGATTCAGTCGTCTGAGGACAAGTAGCGTTCACGTGTAAATAACTAAATATTCCAGGCCGCCATCCGCTGACCGATCCTCACACACTGTACTGCGTCTGCACTCACTGACTCTGGCTGCTCTGGCACGGCAGGCTGTTGCAATTTGGATTTGCCTCTCTCACACACACAAAATAATAATAATAATAATAATAAAAATAAATAAATAATAAAAATAAATAATAAATAAAATAGTGAAAGAAAATTACTGCATATCCCCATTTTAATGTGAACTCTACTACTTCCCTTGTACAAATATTCCACTTCTCCCATCTTCAAACCAAGATTGAAACTGCTATGTAAATTATCAAAATCCCCTAGAAAATAGGAAATATATCCCAAAAATTCTCCAATTCCCCTAGATTTTGCCTTTTTTAGCATTACCCTAGGTTTTACCCTAACAAGGGTCCAATTCCCCTAAAATGGGGTATTTTACCCTAAAGTGGAAACACTGGTGTATGTATGTATGTGTGTGTTTGTGTATATTAGTGCAAAAGATAATATGTATGTATGTATATTTATGTATTAAATAAATTATGTATTAGGAATATTATTTATATGTATAAATAAATACAGTATTATTTATGTAATATGTATATTTATGTATGTATATGAATTATTGCCAAGGATATGTATGTTTGTATGTATGTTTTTATGTGTGTTTTATGTGTGTATGTATATGTATGTGTGTATGTTTAAGTATGTGTGTATGTATATGTGTGTTTATGTATGTGTGTGTATATATGTATAATTTATGTATGTGTGTTTGTATATGTATGTTTATGTATGTGTGTGTGTGTATATATGTATGTTTATGTATGTGTGTTTGTATATGTATGTTTATGTATGTGTGTTTGTATATGTATGTTTATGTATGTGTGTGTGTGTGTATATATGTATGTTTATGTATGTGTGTGGTATATGTATGTGTATGTATGAATATATGTATTAATGACAAAGATATGTATGTATGTTTTTATGTATGTGTATGACTGTGTATATTAGTGCCAAAGATATGTACGTATATATGTATAGATGTATGTATGTATGAATATGTATGTATATTAATGCCAAAGATATGTATGTATGTATATGTTTAGATGTATGTATGTATGTATGTATGTATATTAATACCAAAGATATCGATATATGTATGTATAATTAAATACAGTATTATGTATATATATGAATTATGTATTAAAGTTATGTATTAAAAATTATGTATATATTAATTTATGAATATTTATTTTTATTATGTATAATTTAATACATAATTTTCTGTATTTTTTTCTGTATAATTTATATTTATATTCTTTTTATTAATATATTTATTTTTGTATTAAAATTTCTATATATTTATTTTCTATATAATTTAATTATTATTATTATTATTATTATTATTTTAAATATTTTAATATTTATTATTTATTAAAAATTTATATCAAATAATAATAATAATAATGATAATAAAAATAATATATAAATTATTATCCTTTCAATATGACCCTATGTATGTATGTATGTATGTATATAGATAAAAATATGTATGGAAATTAAAATAAAATAATGAAAATAATTGAATATTTACTTACAAGCAAATCGTAAGCTAAAAAAATAATATAAAAAAAAACAGTCTACCCTCTACATTAGGTACCATAGAAAACCAGTTCTTACTACCACAAAAGAAAACGATAGTCAGAAAGGGGAAACAATTATAAAAAGTTAGAGACCTGTTTTGGGTGGCGTGCAAAACCCGTAGATTTTATTGAAATTACCGTAGACTTTTATGGCAATTTTTTTGTGAAAAATTAATTATAAAAAAAATAATAGTATACCTTAAACTTTTAGCATCATAGAAAACCAATGTGTTCCATTAAAGAAAACTTTAACTAAGTTAGGGGAAACAATTGTAAAAAGTTAAAGGGCAGTTTTGGGTGGCGTGCAAATCCCGTAGAGTTTATTGAAATTCCCGTAGACTTTTATGGTAAATTTTGACGAAACAATTCCCGTAGATATTATTTATACTATTTGGTTTTCTTTGATGATTGTTTTATAAAAAATGTATTTATTATGAAATATTAACAGGTAGTCTTTTTTATTTTATATTTAAAGGTAATTATTTTAATTTATATAGGTATTTTCCCTTATAGAAAACGTTAGTTGTTTAATTAATTTTAGGGATAACTATTATATTTTATTTTCAAGGGAAATTATTTTTTTTAGTTTTTATGGGAAATTATTTCATTTTATTATTTAAGTATGACTATTTCATTTTTCTATAATTAATGAAACTAATTTAATTTACATACATATCATAGAAAACGTTTATATATTTTTTATTTTTAAGGCTGACTATTTTTTTTATTGATTAAGGATAACTATATTATTTTTTTATAATTAGGAGAACTATTTTAATTTATGTATTTCATATCATAGAAAACGTGTACATATTTAGTATAACTTTTAAGGGTTACTAATTTATTTTATTAATTATTATTGTGGAACCATTTTAATTTGTAAACTTAATTTTTACATCATAGAAAACGTGTATATTTTTATTATTTTATTATTTTATGGTTGACTATTTTATTATATTTATTTAGGGGAAACTATTTTATTCTATTATGAAAATTGAAACTTTTAATATATAAATAAATAATAAAATTTAAAACTTTATTAATAACTTACATACATTCATACAAATGCAAAAATAAAACACATTATTATTATTTAAAATTATTTATTATTTATGTAAACACAACCTCTTATATAAATTCATAGAAATTCTTAATGTTAATATTATGTAAATTAATGTAAATCTCAGGAATGTTTAAATGTAAATTCTTTGTAAATAATAATGTAAATTCTATGTAAATTTCTTATAAATTAATGTATATTATACCTATGTAAATCACTTATAAATTAATGTAAATTACTCATATAAATCCCTTGTAATTTCTTTGTAAAATATTCATAAAAACACAACCTATGTAAATTCTTTGTAAATTCATTTAAATTCTTAATGTAAATACAACCTCATAAATTCATGTAAATTCACATAAATTCTATGCAAATTAATAATGTAAATAAGTAAATTATGCCTGTGTAAATAATTATGTAAATCTTTAATGTAAATCTAGTTTTTATCCATTCAGGAGGTGGAGCCAAAGGGGAAGGCGGTGTGGGGGTGAGACCTAGCTTCCCCCACATATAGCTTTTAAGGTTTTTATTGTATTTTTATTGTATTTTAGTGTTTTTAAGATTTTAATTTCTATGACTGCATGTTTTTATATTTTGTGATAATTTCTTTTAAATTTATGACCGTGTTTTTAGCTTTTGACAATGCCGACGGCCCGTGTCCCTCCGGGAATGAGCACTGCATTGGCCTTGCCAGCCATCAGTGGCCCCTTAATGGGGGAGTGGACAGCTATGGCTACTGGCGGGGGGGGGGGGTCTCCGGGTTGCCCTGTAGAGGGAGTAGGGAAGAGGGATTGTATGAGAGTGGTAGCTGTGAATGTGAATGGAATGACGGATGGGACCAAGAGGCGAGAGATTGTAGAATGTTTTAAGAAAGGAAGAGTGGATGTGATGGGAGTGACGGAGACACATGTGAAAGGATGTGGAGTGGTTGAGTGTCAGGAAGGAAGGGAGAGTGGACTGTGGGAGGGAATGGAGGGAGGAGTTGTATGGACCTAGTATGAATGAAAAAAGTAAAGGAAGAAGGAAGGAAGGGTGTGCGCTGTTGGTGTCTCCGTGGGTGTGGAAGGGAGTGGATGGACATGGGTGGAATGGGTCAAGAATAGTATGGATGACTGGAAAGATTGGCTTGGTGAAGTATGCTTGGGTGTGTGCTTATGCACCAGTGAATGAAAAGAGTAAGACGGGGAGAGAGAAGATGAGAGTGTTTTGGGAAGAGTTGAATGCATGTCTGAGAGGAATTGATAATGAAAGGAGAGTAGTGATGATGGGAGACATGAATGGAAAGGTGGGAGGTGAGGAAGTGGGGAATACTGTGGGTAAATGGGGTGTAGAAGGAACAAATGAGAATGGTGAGTATCTGGTGGATGTCTGTGTTGAGAGGGGGTTGTTCTTGGCGAACACCTTCTTTCAGCACAAGATGATCCACAGGTATACATGGAAGAGAAGGGATGAGAGAGGAGAGCAGAAGAGTTTGATTGATTATGTGGCAGTGGATGAAAGGTTGAGGAAGGATGTGTATGACGCAAAAGTGGTGAGAGGAATGGTCCATTGCTCCGACCATTTTGCGGTGTTGGTGAGGATGAAGGTTAGGGTTAAGTGGGAGTATAGTAGGGGGGATGAAGGGGTGAGGAATCAGAGGGAGGTGGCTAGTGGGAAATTAGATGTAGAAGAGTATAGGGAGGAATATAAGAGGAGGGTGGGTGAGGTGCTGGGGGATGTAAGGATGGGGATAGGGGAGGGAGTGGGAGTGAATGCGGTGTATGAAATGTTTAAGATGATAGTTTTGAGGACAGCAGCAGAGGTAGTAGGATATAAGACACAGAAGAGGGGCAAGAAAGGGAGTGCTTGGTGTACAGAAGAAGTGAAAAAATGCTGTAGAGGATAAGAGGAAGGCATATCGGAGAACACTACAGAGGAATGTGCCGGAAGAAGTGAGAGAGAAATGGAAAAGAGAATATAATGTGTGAAAGAGACAAGTTAAAAGGATGGTGAGTGAGAGTAAAAGGAGAGTGGATGAGGAGTTTTGTATGAAGCTGAGTGAAAAGTTTAAAGAGAACAAGAAATTATTCTGGAAGGAAGTTAAAAGAGAAAGAGGAGAAGGAAAGTCTGGTAGTGTGAGAATGAAGAGAGAGGATGGAGTTACTGTGAGTAGAAGTGAGGAAGTGAAAGAAGTGTGGAAGAGGCATTTTGATCGGTTGATGAATGGGGGGACGGGAGGGGAGGCGGTGGTGACATGCATGGGGATGGAGGCAGGTGGTAGACGACAGGATGTACAGGGAGAATTAGGAAGGGAAGAGGTTAGGAAAGCAATAGGAAAGTTGAAGATGGGAAAGGCACCAGGGGTGGATGGGATAACTGCGGAAATGTTAAAGTGTGGGGGGGAGGTAGTGGTGGAGTGGATGTTGCTTATATGTACATTGGCCTGGAGGCAGGGAGAGGTGCCAGAGGATTGGAGGAGAGCCATAATTGTACCTTTGTATAAGGGGAAGGGAAGTAAGGATGAGTGTGGTAGCTATAGGGGAATCAGCCTTCTTAGTGTACCGGGGAAGGTTTACGGGAAGGTTCTGACTGAAAGACTGATGGAAGTAACAGGGAATAAAGTTAGTGAGGAGCAGGTAGGGTTCAGAAGGGGTAGAGGATGTGTGGACCAAATATTTGCATTAAAATCAATAGTGGAGAAGTATATTGGGAAGGGTAAGAAGTTGTATGCTGCCTTCATGGACTTGGAGAAGGCATACGATAGAGTTGATAGGAAAGCTATGACAGAGGTGTTGAGAATTTATGGTGTTGGGGGGCCTTTGCTGAAAGGCATTGAGGCTTTTTATGCAGATGAAAAGCATGTGTACGGGTAGAGGGTGATCTAAATGAGAGTTTTAATGTTAGTGTAGGGCTGAGACTGGGGTGTGTTATGTCACCATGGTTGTTCAATATATATATGGATGGTTGTATGAGAGAGGTGAAAGCCAAAGTGAATGGTCTGGGGGTGAAGTTGAGGCTGAATGAAGCAAACTGGTCCCTGGTGGCAAGTTTGTTTGCGGATGACACTGTGCTGATGGCTGAGAATGAAAGGAATTTACAGAGAGTGGTGGACGAATTTCAGTCTGTGTGTAAACGAAGGAAACTGAAGGTGAATGTGGGTAAAAGTAAAGTGATGGTATTTGAAAGAGCAGAAACTGAAGTGATTGACTTTGCTACACCTTATAGAGTGGCTGTACCAACTGGGACGAAGTGTGAGATAACTCTGAGGGGTGAGAGGATGGAGGAAGTGAAGGAGTTTAAGTACCTGGGTACAGTTATGTGTAAACATGGAAGTATGGAAGGAGAAATTAGGGAGAGAGCAGTGAAGGGTAGACAGGTCATAGGATTACTGGGGAGGATTATGAAGGGTAGAAATGTGAGTATGGAAGTGAAAAGGGGACTACGAAATAGTATAATCCTGCCAACACTGACATACGAGTCGGAGACATGGACATGGAGTAGGGCTCATCAGTCTAGAATAGGTGCTGTGGAAATGAGTTACTTGAGAGGAGCATGTGGACTTACTAGATGGGATGGAGAAAGTAATAAGAGTGTATATGAGAGATGTGGTATGAGTGAGAAGGCAATTGGCATTGAGTGTGGAGTGGTTGAGAGAGTGAAACGTAATACATTGAGGTGGTATGGACATGTGGAGAGAATGCAAGGCGAGGAATTTGTAAAGAAGGTGTATGGAAGTGAAGTTGTAGGACCTGGTGTGAGAGGCAGACCACCGGTTAGATGGCAGAACAGAGTGGAAGAGTATGTAAAGGAGAGTAACATGAGGGGCAGAGTATTGCTTGAACAAGTAAGGAGGGAGTGTTGGAACAGGGAGAACTGGAGACACTTCTGCCGTGGCCACCCCCTTGGGGGGAGTTCCCGGAGGGAACGAGGCGTCGGAGCTATATATAGATAGATAGATAGATAGATTGTAATTAATATGTAAATTCTTGTAATTAATATGTATATTCTTGTAATTAATATGTAATTTCTATGTAAATTCTGAATGTAAATTCTTGTAAATATGTAAATTATACCTATGTAAATTCTATGTAAATTCTCAATGTAAATATATATATATAAATTGAAAAAATATTTAATATGTAAATTTTCTTATAAAAATATTCATGTAAATATAAATTGTAAATATTAATATGTAAATTACTTATAAATATATATGTATAAATTTCTGGAATGTTTTATTATTATTATTATCATTATTTACTTGGCAACACTGCATTTCATTTTCTTTCCAGGAGACAAGCATCTGGCAACACTGTATTATTATTATTATTTTTTATTTAATTATTTTTATTATTATTATTATTATTATTATTTTTATTATTATTTTTATTATTATTATTATTATTATTATTACTGTCTTTAAAAAAATTCTCTCACGCACACACACTCACTTTACCTACAATTTGAGTGTATTTTAGAGTGTGTTACAATTTGAGTGCGTTTCTCTCGCTATTCTATAAGCGCACTCAATCTCTATCTAAAGTAAGTGGGTGTGTTTAGAGTGCGTCACCATCTGCCTTATTTGAGTGCATTGAGTGAATGTCTTTTTAATTGAGTGCGTCATTGAATGTGTGGGTGAGTGCGTTATTATAGTCCTATGAAATATATATACCCTCTTTACCTACCCAGAGTGCGTTATTAAAACGCTACCCAAACATTAGAGTGTGTTAAATTGAATCCTTATTAGAGTGAGTTAGAGTGCATCATCATTAGGATTAGAGTGTTATAAAATTATCCCCTATTCACATAATCAGAGTGTGTTATTATATTAGAGTGCGTCATCATTAGGATTAGAGTGTGTTATAAAATTATCCCCTATTCACATAATCAGTGTGTTATTATATTAGAGTGCGTCAATACCACCTCATAAAATATTCCCCCTTAACCTAACTATTAGAGTGTGTTAATATAAAATTATCCCTGCTTTACATAATCAGAGAGAGATTAATATTAGAGTGTGTTACCTAATTAGAGTGTGCTATCATCATCTCATAAAATATCTCCCTTAACCAAATTAGAGTGTGTTATCATTTTTTCATATAGTATGCATCATTAGAGTGTGTTATTACATCAGAGCGCGTTATAACCTTATAAAGTCTCCCCTCTTTAAATAATCAGTCTTTTTAATATTAGAGTGCGTTATTTGATTAGTTATTATTTAAGTGTTATTAGAGTGCTTTTTACATTAGAGTGTGTTATTATTTCAGAGTTCGATATAAGAGTGTGTTTTTATATTAGACCTTCTCATCTCATCTTAATCTAATCAGTGTTTAATATTAGAGTGTGTTATCATCACATCAGAGTGCGTCATCACCTCCTCATAAAATATCCCCTCTTTACATATCAGAGTGTGATTAATTTTAGAGTGTGTTACCTAATTAGAGTGTTATACGAGTGCGTTATCAGAGTGCGTAGTCACCTCATAAAATATCTCCTCTTTACATAATCAGAGTGAGATTAATATTAGAGTGTGTTACCTAATTAGAGTGTGTTATTACATTAAAGTGTGTTATATTAGAGTGTGTTATCAGAGTGCGTCATCACCTCATAAAATATCTCCTCTTTACATAATCAGAGTGAGATTAATATTAGAGTGTGTTACCTAATTAGAGTGCATTATTAAATTAGAGTGTGTTATATGAGAGTGTGTTATCAGAGTGCGTCATCACCTCCTCATAAAATATCCCCTTTTAACCGTAATCACGAGTGGATATCCCTGACTCACACACACACTCACTCCGTCCTTCCTGAGTGCGTGGGTGAGTGCGTTCTCCACCCGGGGCGAGAGGCCGAAGAACTTGAGCTTGAAGCGGAGTGCGTTGGTGTTCCAGTGGGCCAGGAAGCACGCACCCAGCCTCCCAACGCACTCCTCGGTCAGCGGCATCCGGTTTGTGAGTGCGTTCTGAGTGTGCTGAGTGCGTTGTTGGTAGTACCAGACGCTGAGTTCGTTAATTTTGGGGATGTGGTGGACGAATTGGTGTAAGAGTATGTTGTGGCAGGGAAGGAGTGAGTGTGAGTGCGTTTCCTCCATACCGCCCCCCAACGCACCCACCACCCCTCCCCCCAAGAACGCACCTTTATTACCACCACCGCTACTACTACTGAGTGCGTTACTACTACTACTACCACCAGGGTGTGTTAGAGAGTGTGCGTCCATCCCACCAACGCACCCTAGAGCCTGTTGTTGGGACAGAGTGTGTTCGTCTCCACCTACACACACACCCAAACCTTCCAGCAAACGCACCTCACGCATTTTATCCAGGCACAGGACCCTCAGCTCAACACACCCTCTCACACGCACTCCAATTCGCACACACGTATCCACATAGTGTGCGAAACTGAACTCCCAGTTGGCCAGAGAGAGTTCACGCACTCTCTTGAGGTGTGTTGAGAGCAGAGTGAAGAAGGTGATGGCAGAGGAGTCGTCGAGTGTGGTAGGGTGCGTGTGTGACGACGACAGGTCCAGCTGGGTTAAGCTGCAATGATGGTAGAGTGCGTTAGAATATATGAGTATTTTGTAGTGTATTAGAGTGTGTTAATATGTGATAGAGTATGTTATGTGTGTGTGTGGTGTATAGAGTGCGTTAATATAGTCATGGGGTGTATAAGATAGTTAGGTTATATGTGGTGGGGTGCGTGTGTGACGACGGCTGGGTCAGGCTGAAATGATGCTAGAGTGTGTTGGTAAGGAATTACACTGTGTTATAATATATAGAATTAGAGTGTGTGTATGTTGTGTTACAGTGTGTGTTAATGTATAGAGTGCTTTAATATAGTGATGGGGTGAGTGTATATGTATGTATAATATAATAATAATAATAATAATAATAATAATAATAATAATAATAATAATAGTAATAATAATAATAATAATAATAATAATAGTAATAATAATAATAGTAATAACAATAGTAATAATAATAATAATAATAGTAATAATAATAATAGTAATAATAATAATAATAATAATAATAATAATTAAAAAATAATAATAATAATTGAAAAGCATACTCAAAATTACGCCCCCCAAAAAAAAACTAGAAAAAACTCACTTGGGGAAATTCCTGAGTAAATACCCCTTCCTCAATAACCCCCAGAAATTCCTTAATAAAACCCCCAAATACATACCTAAAAATACCCCAAAATACCCTAAAAAAAAATATATATATACACCAAAAAATACCCCAAAACACCTAAAAATACCCCAAAAAACTCACTTTGGGAAATTCCTCAAATAGGGCATGAGTAAATACCCCTTCCTCAAAAACACCCCAAAACCCCCAAAAACGTCCAAATACACACCTAAAAAATACCACAAAAAATCCCTAAATATCCCCCAAAATAACTAAAATTACCCTAGAAAACCCAAATATACACCTAAAAAACCCCAATATCCCTAAAAATACCCCAAAACTCACTTGGGGAAATTCCTCAGCTAGGGTATCAGTAAATATCCCTTCCTCAAAACCCCCAGAAATTCCTTAATAAAAAAAAAACTAAAACCTGCAAATACACACCTAAAAATACCCCAAAAAAACAGAAAATCACTAAAAATCCCCCAAAAGGACAAATATACACCTAAAAGTACCCCAAAACACCTAAAAATACAAAAAAAAAAACTCACTTGGGGAAATTCCTGAGGTAAGGCATCCGCAAATACCCCTTCCTCAAAAACCCCGGAAATTCCTTGAAGCGCAGATCTGACAACTTGAAAATTTTGACACCCGTGTACATTTTGGCTCCCCCCGCCCCCCCCGCCGCCCCCCAGTGAGTCCCGTGGTGCTGGGGGGATGCCTGGGGGTGGGGGGGTGCCAGTAGTGGGGGCAGGAGCAAGGTGGGGGCCATGGTGACCCCGTTAGAGAGGTCAAAAGTACACTGGGTCAAGTTGAGGTCGGTCAGTTTGGAGTGGGTGAGGAGGTCTTGTAAATACAGTGTTGCCAGATGCTTGTCCTGAAATGAGAATAATACAGTGTTGCCAAGTAAATAATAATAATAATACTGTGTTGCCAAGTATATATAATAATAATAATAATAATAATAATAATAATAGTACAGTGTTGCCAGATGCTTGTCCTGAAATGAGAATAATACAGTGTTGCCAAGTAAATAATAATAATAATAATACAGTGTTGGCAAGTATATATATATAATAATAATACAGTGTTGTCAAGTAAATATAATAGTAATAATAATCATAATAATAATAATAATAATAAGTGTTGCCAAGTAAATAATAATAATAATAATAATATATAAATAAATATCTCACACTCTTTCACACACACACATACACACTCTCTCTCTCTCTCTCTCTCTCTCTCTCTCTCTCTCTCTCTCTCTCTCACTTTTTAAAAACTTGTTCACAAATATTTTTACAATTTTCACACACTTTTTTTAACACTTTATCGCACACTTTATCACACACTTTTTACTTTTTGACACACTCTTTCGCTCTCTCGCACAATTTTACACTTTTTACACACTTTCACACACTCTTTCACACCTGTTTTACTTATTTATACGTTTTTTTCTCACATTTATACACGTTTTCTTACATTTTTTCGCACATTTTTACACTTTTTTCACACACTTTCGCACTTTTTTTCACACACTTTCGCACTTTTTTTCACACACTTTCGCACTTTTTTTCACACAATTTCACACTTTTTCACACAATTTCACTTTTTCACACAATTTTACATTTCACACACTATTTCGCACCCCTACCTGCAAGTCGAAGGTCCAGTGTGCGAGTGAGAGTGTGCGAAGGGTGGAGTTGTGTCTGAGGGAGGTGACAGCCAACTGGAACGCCTTATCCCACACCGAGACAGTGTTGGAGTCGATTCGAAGCGTTTGAATTGCGTTGGAGCCTCCCACGGCCAGCAGGATGGGCATGTAGGACTCTATCTGTAGTGAGAGGGAGTGAGAGTATGTGAGAGTGGGTTGGGAGAGGTGTGAGAGGCATGGATGAAGTGTGAGAGAGTTAATGTAAGAGAGAGGAGAATAAATGTTTTTTTTTATAGATAGATAGTGTGAGAGTGTATGAGAGTGAGTGAGAATGGTCATGTGGGATTCTATCTGTAGTGAGAGTGTGTGAGAGTGAGTAAGAGTAGGCTGGGAGAAGTGTGAGAGGCGTGGGAGAGGAAAGAGAGAAAGAATTAGTGGTTTTTTTGAAATTTAGTTTGAGTGAGAGAGAGAATTTGGGGTTTTTTGAATAGATAATTAATGTGAGAGTGAGTGTGAGAGGGAGTGAGAGTGTGTGAGAGGCCTGGGAGAGTGAGTGAGAGTGAGTGAGAGAGGTTTCAAATAGTGAGAGTGGAATGAGAGAGGTGTGAGAGAGAGTGAATCATTTCGAAGCGTTTGAATCGCGTTGGAGCCTCCCACGGCCAGCAGGATGGGCATGTAGGACTCTATCTGTAGTGAGAGGGTGTGAGAGTATGTGAGAGTGAGTGAAAGTGGGCTGGGAGAGGTATGGGAGAAGTGTGAGAGGCGTGAGAGAGAGAGAGAGAGAATGTGTTTTTGTATAGTGAGAGAGTGAGAGTAAGAATGGGCATGTAGGACTCTATCTGTAGTGAGAGGGAGTGAGAGTGAGTGAGAGTGGGCTGGGAGGAGTCTGAGAGGTGTGGGAGAGGTGTGAGAGAGAATATATGGGTTTTATTGAATGGAAGAGAGTGTAAGAGTGAATGAGAATGGGCATGTAGGACTCTATCTGTAGTGAGAGGGAGTGAGAGTGGGTGAGAGTGAGTGAGAGTGGGCTGGGAGAGGCGTGGGAGAAGTGTGAGAGAGTTAATGTAAGAGAGAGGAGAATAAATGTTTTTTTTGGATAGATAGATAGTGTGAGAGTGTGTGAGAGTGAGTAAGAATGGGCATGTAGGACTCTATCTGTGGTGAGAAGGAGTGAGAGTGTGTGAGAGTGGGCTGGGAGAGTGAGTAAGTGTGCGTGAGAGAGTCTTCCAATAGTGAGAGTGGAGTGAGAGAGGTGTGAGAGAGAGTGATAGTGTGAGAGTGTATGAGAGTGAGTGAGAGTGGTGTGTGAGTGGTGTGAGAGAGTTAATGTAAGAGAGAGGAGAATAAATGTTTTTTTTGGATAGATAGATAGTGTGAGAGTGTATGAGAGTGAGTGAGAATGGTCATGTGGGACTCTATCTGTAGTGAGAGGGTGTAGGAGTGAGTGAGAGTGGGCTGGGAGAGGTGTGAGAGGCGTGGGAGAAGTGTGAGAGGAACGAGAGAGAGAATTAGTGGTTTTTTGGAAATTTAGTTTGAGTGAGAGAGAGAATTTGTTTTTTTTTTGGATAGATAGTTAGTGTGAGAGTGAGTGAGAGAGAGTGTGAGAGTGTGAGAGGCATGTAATAGTGTATGAGAATGTGTGAGAGAGTCTTCCAATAGTGAGAGTGGAGTGAGAGAGGTGTGAGAGAGAGTGAATAATTTCGAAGCGTTTGAATCGCGTTGGAGCCTCCCACGGCCAGCAGGATGGGCATGTAGGACTCTATCTGTGGTGAGAGGGTGTGAGAGTATGTGAGAGTGGGCTGGGAGAGGTGTGAGAGGCGTGGGAGAAGTGTGAGAGGAAAGAGAGAGAGAATTGGTGGTTTTTTGGAAATTTAGTTTGAGTGAGAGAGAGAATTTGGGTTTTTTTTGATAGATAATTAGTGTGAGAGTGAGTGTGAAAGGGAGTGAGAGTGTGAGAGGCATGTAATAGTGTATGAGAATGTGTGTGAGAGTCTTCCAATAGTGAGAGTGGAGTGAGAGAGGTGTGAGAGAGTGAATCATTTCGAAGCGTTTGAATCGGCCAGAGAGAGAGAATATATGGGTTTTATTGAATGTGAGAGAGTGTGAGAGTGAGCGAGAGTGAGTGAGAATATGTGAGAGTGAGAGTGTGAGTGTGAGAGTGAGTGAGAATGTGTGAGAGTGGTGTGTGAGTGGTGTGAGAGGGTTAATGTAATAGAGAGGAGAATATATGGGTTTTTTTAATAGATGGATAGTGTGAGAGTGGTGTGTGAGTGGTGTGAGAGAGTGGTGTGAGAGTGGTGTGTGAGAGAGAGAGAGAGAGAGAGAGAGAGAGAGAGAGAGAGAGAGAGAGAGAGAGAGAGAATATAGGGTTTATTTAGTGTGTAAGAGGTGTGAGAGTAAGTGTGAGTGGTGTGAGAGAGCTTTAAAGAGAGTTAATGTAAGAGAGAGAGAGAGAGAGAGAGAGAGAGAGAGAGAGAGAGAGAGAGAGAGAGAGAGAGAGAGAGAGAGAGAGAGAATATAGGGTTTATTTAGTGTGTGAGAGGTGTGAGAGTGAGTGAGTGAGTGTGAGTGTGAGAGTGTGTGTGAGAGAGTTAATGTAAGTGAGAGAGAGAGAGAGAGAGAGAGAGAGAGAGAGAGAGAGAGAGAGAGAGAGAGAGAGAATATAGGGTTTATTTAGTGTGTGAGAGGTGTGAGAGTAGGTGTGAGAGTGTATGAGAGGTGTGAGAGTGAGTGAGAGTGTGTGAGAGAGTCTTCAAATAGTGAGAGTGGAGTGAGAGGCCTGGGAGAAGTGTGAGAGAGAATATATGTATTTTTTGGATAGATAGATAGTGTGTGTGTGAGAGGAGTGAGAGGCGTGTGAGTGTGTGAGAGTTACAAGGAGTTACAAGGAAAAGAAGTACCCTAGGGGACCTTACGATCCATACAAAGAGGGTACCTGTGGGTTTAGTTGCGCAAGTAGGCGACCGTCCTCGAATGTGTCATGTGAAACCATCAAGGAACACTCGCACAACGGCTTAAACACCTAGATGGTGGTTTAAGGCTTTGTCTAATCTGGACTTGAACTGATCTACAGAGTTGCTGTTGACTACATCAGCAGTAAGCGCGTTCCAAGTACCGCAGATACTGTATGTAAAGAATTTACCACACAGATCACGGTTGTATCGCTTCAGTTCAAGTTTGTAGCCATGATTCCTGGTTGTGCCCTCACTGAGTTGGAAAATGTCCCTGTAGTCTACATTGTCAAAGCCTCGTAGTATTTTAAACACTTCGATAAGCTGACCACGCAGTCTCCGGGTTTCCAAAGAGAACAGGTCGAGTTCTACCAACCGATCTTTATAGCTCTTGTGTCTAAGAGAGGGTATAAGTTTGGTTGCCCTGGCTTGCACTCGTTCCAATCTCGCGATATCCTTTCGGTAAGAAGGACTCCAAAACTGGACTGCATACTCCAGGTGCGGTCGGACAAGGAAATTGTACAGACAAAGTACTATCTCCTTGTTCCGGTATCCAAACTGTCGCTTTATGTACCCTAACATCCTTTGGGCTTTCTTCTCAGCCTCAATACACTGCTTTGAGAACTTGAGGTCGCTGGTGATAGTTACACCCAAGTCTTTCTCAGTATCAGTGCTTACGAGAGCATTGCCCTTAAGGTTATACTATGTTCGGGGGTTTCTGTGGCCTATATGCATAACTTTGCATTTGTTCACGTTAAATGGCATTTGCCACGTGTCAGACCACTCCCCGATCTTCCTAAGATCTTCTTGTAAGCGGGTAGTATTTCCTTCTTTCGCGACATTCATACCAAGCTTAGTATCATCGGCGAATTTGGAAATCTTGGCAACCATGTCACCATCCACGTCATTAACATAGATGATAAACAGTAGTGGTCCCAGAACAGAACCTTGGGGAACACCGCTAGTAATGGGCACCCACTCTGAAGCCTGTCCATTCACTACCACCCGCTGCCGTCTGTCACTTAGCCAGTTCTCTATCCAATTTGCCACATTTCCGTCTATGCCCAGTGCACGCACTTTCTGAAGGAGGCGGCGGTGGGGTACCTTATCAAAGGCTTTCTGAAAGTCTAAGTAGACAACATCAACCGCTTTATCTCGATCATGCTCACTGAAAACAAAATGGAAGAATTCCACCAGATTTGTGAGGCATGACCGGTGCTGCCGGAACCCATGCTGGGAACCCCTCAGTAGCAAATTTGATTCTAAGTGTGCTGTTATTTTGTCCACCATGATGCTCTCCATGAGTTTACAGACTATCGAGGTTAAACTGATGGGTCTATAGTTTGACGGTTGGCTAGCATCTCCCTTCTTGAAGATAGGAGTCACCTCTGCCTCACGCCAGTCTCTAGGAACGCATCCAGTCTGGAATACCCTGTTGAAGACCATGCACAGGTGTCGTGATACTTCACCATGCACTTCTTTCAACACTCTAGGTAAGAACCCATCCGGACCGGGGGACTTGTTTGCTTTTAATTCGATTATTTTTCTCTCGATTTCTTCTTGGGTGAAGACCATTGACTCCAACTTCTCACTGAAGGAGTCCAAAGGTTCGGGAATGGGACCACTCTCCTCAGAGAACACTGAAGAGAAGTACTCATTTAAGAGGTTAGCATTTTCTGCATCAGAGTGCATTAATGCTCCATCCTCATTCACCAAGGGACCGATCCTGTGTCGGATTGGTTTACGGCCATTCACATAACTGAAAAACTCCTTGGGGTTCTCTTTGCAGAATCTAGCCACACGGACCTCCTCAGCACGCTTAGCCGCTCATATTTTGGACTTCACATTTCGATTCAGTCTTCTATGACCGTCAAAGTCCCCAGATGCCTTCGCTCGACGATACGCAGTTCTCCTCTCCCTTAGTAGGTTACGGATTTCCCGATTAAACCACTTCGGTTGAATGAACTTCTGACCTGTTCCCTTCAGAGGAATAAAGCGCAACTGAAGTT
>JAWQEG010009201.1:0-11073 GCA_033782935.1 Petrolisthes cinctipes
GTACTTTATTATACACCACCCCCACACACACACACACACTACATTATTGTCAACACCCACGTACGGTACGCGGAAAGTAAATCACACACACACACACACACGCTTTTTTTCTCACATACACACACACACACACATTTTTCTCTCACACACACACATCTTTTTTCACACACGCAAACCTTTCTCTCTCTGTCTGTCTATCTCTCTCTCTCTCTCATACAAACACACACACACACACACACACACACACATAATTTTTTTCTCATACACACACTTTTTTCACACACACGCACACACACATACATTTATTTTTCTCTTGTCTGTCTTGTCTGTCTCTCTCTGTTTTCTCTCTCTCTCTCTCTCTCTCTCTCTCTCTCTCTCTCTCTCTCTCTCTCTCTCTCTCTATCTCTCTCTCTCTCTCTCTCTCTCCTACACACAAACAAACAAACACACATTCTCTCTCTCTACTCTGATTGGGGACACTGATGGGTTGATGCTACCCTGACTGCACACGTGGGAGGCTCAGATTGGCTAGTCTGATTGGCTATTGAAGTGAGGCGAATTGTCTGCTTATTGACTGACTGACTGACTTGTATAATGGGAGGAGGATTGGAAGTGCATGTGGGGGAAGGAAGACGTAGAGAGAGAGAGAGAGAGAGAGAGAGAGAGAGAGAGAGAGAGAGAGAGAGAGAGAGAGAGAGAGAGAGAGAGAGAGAGAGAGAGAGAGGAGAGAGAGAGAGAGAGAGAGAGAATGTGTGTGTGTGTGTATGTAGGGGAGGGTGGGGGTAAGCAAAGAAATAAACATTAGAAATAAACATTAGTAGTAGTAGTAGTAGTAGTAGTAGTAGTAGTAGTAGAGTAGTAGTAGTAGTAGTATTGTCCCTGTTGTTGTGGTTTGGCTGGATGTCATAATAAGTTTACGTCACACAGTCATGTCTCTTTGAACACCCACTCATTTTTTCTCTTAATTAAAACACGGTTAGGTACCTACGCTCGGAAAATAATCCTGCTTTACTTTTGAGCAATATTTGTGTGTCCATCCATCCATCCATCCAACTGTCTGTATGTACTGCTGTTGTCTCCACTGGTAACGAGTACAGCGCCAGGTGAGGTGTGTGTTTGGAGAAGTTTGGCACCACTGAGTTTATTTACCCATATATAGTAATAGTATATGGATGGACGAACCCAACCCAGTAAAGTATCCACCATAAGGACGCTATGTAACAAAAACAGTGGTGCCACATCTCACACAAACCAACTAGTGAACGCTGTGCTCGTTACTAGTGGAGCCAACCTTTACGTTCTCAGAGGCGATTGAGTTGAAAAATACACACCAGCAGAATGAACAGAGAGGAGAGAGAGAGAGAGAGAGAGAGAGAGAGAGAGAGAGAGAGAGAGAGAGAGAGAGAGAGAGGAGAGAGAGAGAGAGAGAGAGAGAACCAACAAGTTTTTTTCAATTCTCAAACTTTCCCTTACAATTACATACAGTAATGGATAACCTATTTTCCAAACACACTCTGATTATAGTCTAATATGTCTTACTTATTCCTCATCAATTCAGTAACGTCACATTTATTCGATTGCCCTGAGTCAGTCATTGCCTCTATATACTTTTCACTTAGGTCTAAAACTTCACATGTAGGAATGGCTGTAGGTGGCTGATGTGTGTCCCAGCTTGTGTGAAGGTCTTAGTTAACTATTGCACATATACCAGATCAGTTTGCAAGATGATGATGATGATATAATAAAAATAAAAATAAAAATTATACTACTACTACTACTAATAATAATAATAATAATAATAAATATAACAACAATAATAACAATCATAACAACGACTGCAGTAATAATAATAATAATAATAATAATAATAATAATCACAACAACGACAGCAATAACAACAATAATAATATCAATGTCATTATATATGTAAATAAACGAAAATTTGTACAGCCCATCAAGCAAAAATAATTGAAATACTGCACGCAATTGTTTCTCGGATCATTACCGTCATTTCTCTCTCTCTCTCTCTCTCTCTCTCTCTCTCTCTCTCACACAGACAAAACTAGACATATAGATAGACAGATAAACATATAATTGCATTTACAAAGCTAAGAAGAAACACAAATAAATAAATATACAGTGAGAGAGAGAGAGAGAGAGAGAGAGAGAGAGAGAGAGAGAGAATCAATCCCTACTCACAGCACCACCACATAATATCCTACACCATCAACATTATAACACACAAATACCACTCAACATCAAGGTGACGAAGGCAGACAGGCAGGTAAGTAAGTATGTAAGTAAACAATTAATTAGTGTCACAGAGTATTATCCACATCACACCCATCATCATTAGTTAGTTAGTTAGTTAGTTACCCAATCCATCCATCCATCCATCCATCCTGTGACGCGACCCTAAGAAAAACGTAATGATCACCAACAGGGTATAATAATTAATTTGCTGGTGAGGGAAGGGAGATGGCTCGACTCTTAAAGTGATTGGGGATTAGTGTATGGTGGTGGTGGTGGTGGTGGGAGGGGGGATTTGGTGGGGGAGAGGGGGGAGGGGGTTGTTTTTCTTGTTGTTGTGTAATGGTGGTGGTTGTTGTGGTGGTGGTAGGGGGGGGAGAGGGGGATTTAGTGGGAGGGGGTTGTTGTGGTGGTGGTTGTGGTGGTGGTAGGGGTTGAGGAATGGTGTGTGATGGTGATGGTGGAAGGGGGATTGTGGTGGTGAGTTTGGTGGTGGTGGTGATAGTATGTAGTGGTGGTGGTGATCGAGGTGGTGAAGGTGTTATAGTGAGGGTTGGAGATTATGGTGTAGTGGTGGTGGTGATGTTGGTGGTGATGGTGTTGGGGGGAGGGCATTGATGGTGGTGGTGGTGGTGGTAGTGGTGTTGGAGGTGGTGGTGAAGGAGCAAGGGTAGGTAGGTAGGTGGGTAGAAAGGGGTTGGGTATAGGTGGGATTTGTACAGTACGTGGGGGACAGAAGATGGGTAGATAGGTGGGTGGAGGTATTAGTACTTGGGTTGTAGAGATAGGAGGGCCTTGAGGGATAAAGAGAGAGAGAGAGAGAGAGAGAGAGAGAGAGAGAGAGAGAGAGAGAGAGAGAGAGAGAGAGAGAGAGAGAGAGTTACAAGGAGTTACAAGGAAAAGAAGTACCCTAGGAGACCTTACGATCCACACAAAGAGGGTACCTGTGGGTTTAGTTGCGCAAGTAGGCGACCGTCCTCGAATGTGTCATGTGAAACCATCAAGGAACACTCGCACAACGGCTTAAACACCTAGACGGTGATTTAAGACTTTGTCTAATCTGGACTTGAACTGATCCACAGAGTTGCTGTTGACTACATCAGCAGGAAGCGCGTTCCAAGTACCGCAGATGCTGTATGTAAAGAACTTACCACACAGATCACGGTTGTATCGCTTCAGTTCAAGTTTGTAGCCATGATTCCTGGTTGTGCCCTCACTGAGTTGGAAAATGTCCCTGTAGTCTACATTGTCAAAGCCTCGTAGTATTTTAAACACTTCGATAAGCTGACCACGCAGTCTCCGGGTTTCCAAAGAGAACAGATCGAGTTCTACCAACCGATCTTTATAGCTCTTGCGTCTAAGAGAGGGTATAAGTTTGGTTGCCCTGGCTTGCACTCGTTCCAATCTCGCGATATCCTTTCGGTAAGAAGGACTCCAAAACTGGACTGCATACTCCAGGTGCGGTCGGACAAGGGAATTGTACAGACAAAGTACTATCTCCTTGTTCCGGTATCCAAACTGTCGCTTTATGTACCCTAACATCCTTTGGGCTTTCTTCTCAGCCTCAATACACTGCTTTGAGAACTTGAGGTCGCTGGTGATAGTTACACCCAAGTCTTTCTCAGTATCAGTGCTTACGAGAGCATTGCCCTTAAGGTTATACTCTGTTCGGGGGTTTCTGTGGCCTATATGCATAACTTTGCATTTGTTCACGTTAAATGGCATTTGCCACGTGTCAGACCACTCCCCGATCTTCCTAAGATCTTCTTGTAAGCGGGTAGTATTTCCTTCTTTCGCGACATTCATACCAAGCTTAGTATCATCGGCGAATTTGGAAATCTTGGCAACCATGTCACCATCCACGTCATTAACATAGATGATAAACAGTAGTGGTCCCAGAACAGAACCTTGGGGAACACCGCTAGTAACGGGCACCCACTCTGAAGCCTGTCCATTCACTACCACCCGCTGCCGTCTGTCACTTAGCCAGTTCTCTATCCAATTTGCAACATTTCCGTCTATGCCCAGTGCACGCACTTTCCGAAGGAGGCGGCGGTGGGGTACCTTATCAAAGGCTTTCTGAAAGTCTAAGTAGACAACATCGACCGCTTTATCCCGATCATGCTCACTGAAAACAAAATGGAAGAATTCCACCAGATTTGTGAGGCATGACCGGTGCTGCCGGAACCCATGCTGGGAACCCCTCAGTAGCAAATTTGATTCTAAGTGTGCTGTTATTTTGTCCACCATGATGCTCTCCATGAGTTTACAGACTATCGAGGTTAAACTGATGGGTCTGTAGTTTGACGGTTGGCTAGCATCTCCCTTCTTGAAGATAGGAGTCACCTCTGCCTCACGCCAGTCTCTAGGAACGCATCCAGTCTGGATTACCCTGTTGAAGACCATGCACAGGTGCCGAGATACTTCACCATGCACTTCTTTCAACACTCTAGGTAAGAACCCATCCGGACCGGGGGACTTGTTTGCTTTTAATTCAATTATTTTTCTCTCGATTTCTTCTTGGGTGAAGACCATTGACTCCAACTTCTCACTGAAGGAGTCCAAAGGTTCGGGAATGGGACCACTCTCCTCAGAGAACACTGAAGAGAAGTACTCATTTAAGAGGTTAGCATTTTCTGCATCAGAGTGCATCAATGCTCCATCCTCATTCACCAAGGGACCGATCCTGCGTCGGATTGGTTTACGGCCATTCACATAACTGAAAAACTCCTTGGGGTTCTCTTTGCAGAGTCTAGCCACACGGAGCTCCTCAGCACGCTTAGCCGCCCTTATTTTGGACTTCACGTTTCGATTCAGTCTTCTATGACCGTCAAAGTCCCCAGATGTCTTCGCTCGACGATACGCAGTTCTCCTCTCCCTTAGTAGGTTACGGATTTCCCGATTAAACCACTTCGGTTGAATGAACTTCTGACCTGTTCCCTTCAGAGGAATAAAGCGCGACTGAAGTTCCATGAAGGAAGACAAGAATGACCTCCACAGATCATCAGCACTCTCTCCCTCTTCTAGTTCCATTTCAGCAACGCTTTCACGAAGACCTGCAAAGTTCGCTCTCCCCATGTCTAATTTTCTATGCACCGGGGTCACGGACTCCATATTAGGGACCTTAACTGAAAATCTTATAAGCTTGTGGTCGCTTCCACCTATTTCTTCGTTTACAGAGAGGTCTTGAATGATGTCATCCTCGGAGGTGAGGACCAAGTCGAGTATGTTAGCACCTCTTGTTGGCTCCCTTACCCATTGAGTGAGGAATTCATCATTTACAAACTCCAAGAGTGGTGTGTTCTCGGCAGAGGGCTCTCTGGTTTCCCAGTCAACATGTGTGTTGAAGTCCCCCATAAGGATGCACACCCTGCCGTCCACTAGTTCACCCAGCAACTGGTATAGGTCCCTGTCCATCTCATTGAGTTGTCCAGGGGGTCTATAAAGCAGCAGGGTTCTGTATTTTGCAGTGCCTATTTCTAGGTCAACTCCAAGGAGCTCGTGGTTCGATGTGATGTTGCAGGTCATCGATTTGATGGAGTTCTTTACATACAACAGCACACCACCACCCCCTCTGTCCTCTCTATCTTTGTGGAAGAGTTGGTAGCCTGGAATCACGAATTCCCCTTCAAGATCTCTGTCTGAGGTTCTCAACCATGACTCCGTTATGGCCACCATCTCGGGTTCCTCTGTCGCAACGAGGGCCCGCAGTTCCAAAAACTTGTTTCGGATGGACCTGGCGTTGAACAATAGAACCTTCAGGGAACCCCCAACTGCAGGGCTCCCTATACTCTTCCGTTTCCCGGATTGGTCATTGTCTTGGCAGTGCTGGGGATATCCTTCTTCAGGATCTCAGCGAATGTCTTCTCTGGGGTCACTCTAGCATAGCGACGAGGGCTCTCCTCCACGCTTGGTCGAGTGCTCCTGAGACATCGTCGGACGGCGTCTTCCATTAATTTGGAAAGCACTTCTTTCCCCTTTAGTGAGAGATGTGTGCCATCCCTCTGGTAGAGGTCGTCTCTACCAAAGAGTGAGGTGTAGGGGTCCACAAAGAACACCCCCTCGGCAGTACACAAATCAGCCAGGCGCTGATTTACTGCAATGTTCTTTGACAGAGCAGTCCCTAAAGGGCCTCTCCTTGGGAGCATGCCAACAACTACCCTTCTGCGGGTTTTTGACCCACAGTCGTCTACTGCACCGAGCACATCCGAGAGGACTCCTTCGGTCATGCCTACTCTACCATTTCTCAGGTAGATGTCATTACCACTCACCATGAGTGCAATGACAGCAGATCTGGACGTTTGGATCCTCTCAGCTTCCTTTCGGAGGTCAGCATTGCCACAACCTGGCAAACAATTCACCTTCACAGAAGTGTGAAGGCGATCTGCCATTAGGGGTTCCAGCCCTCGTGCCTGGGAATCACCTACAATGTGTATATCCACAGGCCTCTCCTTGGTAGGAGCACGAGATGCCTTGTGAGGAACCCGAGAGTGTTTTGAATTCCTGCCGGGCTCGTCACTTCCTCCAGGTTGCTTCTTCTTCGTCTTCTTTTCCTTCTTCATTTTCTTTTCCTTCTTATTTGATTCCTCACTTTCCTCTAATCCCTCCTCAATTGTCTTCTTGGGTTTTTCTTCCTTCTCCATATTCCCCTCCTCTTTTCCATCACATTTTTCTGCAGTCTCTTTTCCTTCTGCAGTCTCTTCTCCCTCTTCATTGTTGCTGTTCTTCTTCTTGTTGTTCTTCTTCTTATTGTTCTTTTTCTTGTTCTTCTTCTTCTTCTTCTTTACCGCCGTGGTGGAGCTCTCCGGTGAAGAAGCTCCTTGGACTGCCTTGTCTCTCACATGGCAGTCACACCTCTGCGAGTCCATTCGGAGAACTTCCTCCTTTAGGGAGTTGTTCTCCTTCGTGAGCAGTGAGATGTGCTTCATCAACCTCTCCTCGAGTTTGCAAAAGTCGCAGACACTCGAGGAGTCTAGGTCGCTCGCACTCCTCCCGCTGAAGTCCTCACACCAGCGGTACACCTTGCATGTAGTACATGTAAATTTTCTTGCTGATGGACCAGTCATCTCGCTCTAATTCAATTTCAGACCAATAATATAAAAGAAAGGGTAGTGTGATTTGGTCTCGCATAAGTCTCATCCGCCTACTTCCAGAAGGTTTTCGGTCGTTCGGCCAACAGAAACCTTATGAGCCAAGCACACCAACCCTAAGGTCTCCCCTGGGTCGGACGGCCCCAATCGTGCCGCAGCTCCCAACTGAGCAGCACAAGAGTCCTAAGTAAATGGGACTCTGATTTTTCGACAGGGGTGCTTGAAGTGTAACCGTCGTCCTACTAATCCCTACTAATCCTCCATCCGCGGCCAAACTTAAAGCAAATAGTAAAACTAAATGTCCACGACTTAATCCGAGATCTTTTACTGGCCTGGCAGCCAGCGAGGCACGAAAGCTCTCTCACCAAAGAGCAGTCGAGCCTTTAGGCACCTAAGAACGGTCACAGGGAGCTGGTCAGGCTTATTAATCTAAGAGAATACCTACGGGGGTCCTGAGGCATCTCCATTACTCGTACCCCACACGCCTGAGATCCCTTCAATCTCAGCCCTTTCGAAACCTGTGAGCGTTAAAAGGCGTTGTTTTAGGAGGTTCCAAAGCCTCCCTTCTCACACGGCATAAGGTAGCTGGTGAGGTCCTTAACAATAAAAACTTATATCGAAAGTGATGAAGATTATTTTTTTTTTTTTTTTTTTTTTTGTTAGGACAGTTGAAGAGCAGTTGTGAAACTTAATATTAACATGAAGATTTGACAACTCTTAGTCAGGATCCTAATAACGCTACCTTTCTGGCACGGGTAACCCAACTGGACTAAATGTCCCCCAGCATAGCTAGCAAAATTCAAACAGATCACACAAGCTCTCTCACCAACGGCAAGGTGGTTGTCTCGAGAGAGAGAGAGAGAGAGAGAGAGAGAGAGAGAGAGAGATAGGAGGAGGAGGAGGAGGATAGGAGGGATAGGAAGAGGAGGGATAGGAATAGAAGAAATAAAAAGAGGAGGACTAGGAGGAGAAGGAGGAGGAGGGATAGGAGAAGGAGGAGGATAGGAGGGGTAGGGGGAGGAAGGTAGGTGGGTAAAATAAGTGGGGGGAGGGATAGGTGACAGAGGGAAGGACAGAACTGGTATAGGTGGGTGGTAGGTGGGTGATGCCTGCCTGGATGGGTACGTGGGTATTAACTAAGTGGTTTTTTTTGGGGGGGTTAGGTGGGTATTTACTATTTACCAAGGTCGTCAGGTTAATAGTAGTGGTAGTAGTAGTAAGTGGTAGTGGAGGTGGTAAGAGTATAATTATGCTGATGATAGTTGTGATAGTAGGTGGTAGTAGTGGTGACAGTGGTGGTGGTAGTGATAGTGGTGGTAGTGATAATGGTAGTGGTGATAGTGGTAGTGGTAGTGGTGGTGGTGGTAGTGGTGATGGTGAGATTATAATTTTGTATATGATAGTAGTGGTGATAGTGGTGGTAGTGGTAGTAGTAAGGTTATAATTATGCTGAAGATAGTTGTGATAGTGATGGTAAAGATAGTGATAGTTGTGGTGGTAGATGTAGTGATTGTGGTAGTAGTGGTAGTGGGGGTAGTAGTGGTAGTGGTGGTGGTGGTGGTGATGGTACAGTAGTCGGGATAGTGGTGGTAGTGATATTCTTAGTGATAGTTTTAGTGGTAGTAGTGGCAATGGTAGTATTAGAAAAGGTAGTGTTTGTGGTAGTGGTGAGTGATAGAGTATTAGTATGATAGTGATAGTATTAGTGTGGTAGTGTGATAATGATAGTGTTATGGTAGTAGTTAGGGTATGATAGTGCTGGCGACAATATCACGTGTGGTTGTTAAAATAGTGACGGTATAAATGGTGGTGGTGGTAGTAGTAGTAGTAGTGGTAGTGGTAGTGGTGGTGGTAGTGACGGAATAAATGGTGGTAGTGGTGGTGGTAGTGATGGTATAAATGGTGGTGGTGGTGGTAGTGACGGAATAAATGGTGGTGGTAGTGGTGGTGGTAGTGACGGAATAAATGGTGGTGGTGGTGGTGGTGGTGGTGGTATAAATGGTAGTGGTGGTGGTAGTAGTGGTAGTGGGACAGTGAAGGTGACTAGGTCAGTGATGACAGCGGTAGTGTCGCGTTACATCATAATATTCTTCCTACTACCATCACTACTAACACCATTACTACTACTATTACTACTACTATCAATACCATCACTACTACCATTACTACTACTATCAATACCATCCCTACTACCATTACTACTACTACCACTACCATCACTACTACCATTACTACTAACACCATTACTACTACTATCACTACCATTACTACTAACACCATTACTACTACTATCACTACCATCACTACTACCATTACTACTAACACCATTACTATTACTATCAATAACATTACTATTAACACCATTACTACTACTATCACTACCATTACTACTAACACCATTACTATTACTATCACTACCATCACTAACACCATTACTACTACTATCACTACCATCACTACTACCATTACTACTACTATCAATACCATCACTACTACCACTACTACTATTACCACTACCATCTCTTCTACCATTAATATCACATCTTTTACTACTACTATTACTATTAACACCACTACCACCACTACCATCACTACTACTATTACTATTAACTCCACTACCATCATCATCATCACAACTACCATTACTACTACCATCATTAATACCTCCACAATTAACATTCCTTCAGTAATTATCATCGCGACTACTTCTACCATTACTACCACTATACTACCACTACCACAACCACCACCACTAACACCATAATCACTGCCACCACTACCACCACTTCCACCACCAATAATACTATGCACAGTAATTATCACCACCACCACTACCACCACCACTACCACTACTACCACCACCACTACCATAATCAGTACCAGAACTACCACTACCACCACAACCACCATAAATAACACCACTACTACCACTACTACCAACACCACCACTACTACCACCACTACCACCATAAATAACACCACTACCACCACAACTACCACCACCACCACTACAACAACTACTACTACTACCACAAACAGTACAGTACTCTACGAGGTGAGAGTGAAAGGAAGAGGGATGATGGTGGTAGTGGTGGTGGTAGTGGTAGGGAGGGATGGTTGACCTATCTATCCATACCCCATCCCTTCCTTACCTCCCTCGGACACTGGAGGGAGGGAGGGAGGGACAGAGTAGGGTGTGTGTGTGTGTGTGTGTGTGTAGAAGGGAAGGAAGGGGAGGTGAGGGAAGGAGGAATGGGAGATGAGGGAAGGAGGAAGGGAGGTGAAGAGGGATAGAGTAGGGTGTGTGTGTGTGTGTGTGTGTGTGTGTGTGTGTGTGTGTGTGTGTGTGTGTGTGTGTGTGTGTGTGTGTGTGTAGAGAGAGAGAAGGGGGGGGAGGTAAGGAAGGGGAGGTAAGAGAAGGAAAGGAAAGGAAAGAAGGGACAGTAGGGAGTGAGAAGAAAGAGAGGAGAAGATGGAGGGGATACAGAGATAAGAGAGAATTTAGGGAAGGAGGGAAAAAAGGAATAGAGAGAGAAATGGTTATGAAGGGAGGACAAGGAAGATAAAACGAAGGGAAGGAGAGAAGAAGAAAAAGGGTAGAGGAGAAGAGGAAGGGAAGGAGATAAGAGGAAGGGAAGGAGAGAAGAGGGAGGGCAGGAGAGAAGAGGAATAGAAGAAGAGAAGAGAGAGGGAAGGAGAGAAGAGAAAGGAAAGGAGAGAAGAGGAAGGAAAG
>JAWQEG010009202.1:0-22500 GCA_033782935.1 Petrolisthes cinctipes
GCAGGCAGGAAACCCATATTGTAAAACAGGCTCAGGAACCCATAATTTTGGTGGTGTGGCCCACTATACATAAACGAGGGTCCTAATGGCAGCTACAGTAAAGAGTCTCAAGGTGTATAGTGAGTTAGAGACCACTTACTTTCTTATTCCAGAAACTTATGAAACGAAGTGAAAATATTTGGTGGTCAGGGTTGGTTTGGTGCATGAGATGAGATGAGGTTTGATTAATTAGGTTAGGTTAGGTTAGGTTAGGTTAGGTTTGGTTTGGTTTGGTTTGGTTTGGTTTGGTTTGGTTAATTACGTTAGGTTAGGTTAGGTTAGGTTAGGTTAGGTTAGGTTAGGTTAGGTTAGGTTAGGTTAGGTTAGGTTAATTACGTTAGGTTAGGATTAGGTTAGGTTAGGTTAGGTTAGGTTAGGTTTGGTTTGATGCATGGGGTTAGGTTAGGTTATGTTATGTTAGGTTAGGTTAGGTTAGGATTAGGATTGGTTAGGTTAGGTTAGGTTAGGTTAGGTTAGGTTAGGTTAGGTTAGGATATGGTTACTTTAAGTATGGTTACATATTCATTATTATTATTCGTGTTTGGGAGTTTAAAGGGATAGTATAATTATATAGTGTTGTTATATGTGGAGTAACTGATTCCTCCAAACTATTCCAAGCAACAAGTCATCAATATTGTTGTTTATATATTCCCGTTTCCTGGACATAATAGTTTGGAGGAATCAAGGCGCTCCAATGTACCCCAATGTATACTAACTCCTGCACCCCCCTAACCCCCCCCCTCCCCAAGCCTGTCCCCCTATTCCCGCACCCCCTTAAAGGATAGACAACGAAGGAGTAGGAGTAGGAGGATGAGGAGGATGAGGATGAATACGGACATTAAACCGAATAATTAAGGGGGTGCGGAAGTAGGGGACAGGCTTGGGGGGTGCGGGAATAGGGGGACAGGCTTGGGGTGGGTAGAAAGCCTGTCCCCTATTCCTGCACCCCACATGACGCCCCCCAACCCTGTCCCCCTACTCCCGAACCCCCCCTAAAACACCCCCCAAGCCTGTCCCCTACTCCCGCACCCTCCAAAAACCCCACAAGCCTGTCCCCTGCTCCTGCACCCCCCTAACCTCCCCTAACCCTGTCCCCCTACTCCCGAACCCCCCCTAAACACCCCCCAAGCCTGTCCCCCTACTCCCGCACCCCCCTAAACCCCCTCCCAAGCCTGTCACATTCTCCCGCAACCCCCTAACCCCCCCCAAGCATGTCCCCTTACTCCAGCACCCCCCCAAAAAACCCCAAGCCTGTCCCCTACTCCCGCACCCCCCTAAACACCCCCCAAGCCTATTCCCCTAATCCCGCACCCCGTAAACACCCCCCCCAAGCCTGTCCCCTTACTCCCGCACCCCCTTAAACTACCCCACAAGCCTGTCCCCCTACTCCCGCACCCCCCTAACCCCCCCCCCAAGGAGAAGGAGGAGGAGGAGGAGGAGGAGGAGGAGGATGAATACGGACATTAAACCGAATAATTATCCTCAATGACTGAAGGATTGACTCTGATGGCCTTGGTGACGGAGGGGGCGGATGGTGTGCTGTGTGGCAGGTGGGGGGAAGGGGGGTGCATGGGGGAAATGAGTGTTTGTTTGTCTGTGTGGGCATTGGTTGGTGTGTTCGGATTGGAGTGTGTGTGTGTGTGTTTTTTTTTTTTTTTTTTTTTGTGTGTGTTTTGTGTGTGGTGTGTGTGTGTAAGTATGTGTGTGTGTGTAAGTATGTGTGTGTGTGTAAGTATGTGTGTGTGTGTGTAGTATGTGTGTGTGTGTAATTATACGTAAGCCAACCACCAGGTCATCCCACAACACTGAGGTGAGGTGAGGTGAGGCGAGGTAGCTTCTTCTACCTCTATTACACTTCCTTATTTTGATGGTGACTTGGCGTGGGAGGTGAAGGAGGAGGAGGAAGAAAGGAGGAGGAGGAAAAGAGGAGGGAGGGAGGAGGACGAGGAAGGTAGGAGAAGAAAGGGAGGAGGAAGGTAGGAAGAGGAGGAAGGGTGGTGGAAGGAAGAAAGGAGGAGAAGGAAGAGAGGAGGAGAAGGAAGAGAGGAGGAGAAGGAAGAAGGGTGGAGGAAAGGAGCAAAGAGAGAATAAAAGAAGGGGAGGAGAAGATGAAAGAGGAGGTGAAAATTACAGAAGATGTGGAAGCGAGGAGCGTGAAGGAAAGAGGGAAGAGGAGGGACTGATAATAATGTGGGAAGCAATAGAAGAAGGAGGAGGAGGGAAGAAGAAGAGGAGGAGGAGGAGGAGGGAAGAAGAGGAGAAACCAACCTGAAGAGATGGACCAGGAAGAGAGTGAAATAAACAAGACAGTGTGAAAATACAGTATAACACCTGTATAGTTAGAGCCTGGAGAAGGAAGTAAGTAAGTAACCTATAGTAGCAGCAAGGTAGGTACCCAGTTGTAAATAGCTGCGGGTTAGAAGACTGGGGGAGGAGGAGGGTAGTGTGTAAATTAGGAGGAAGAAGGAAGGGCTGTGCCAGGTAAGAAAAAGTTTGTACTGTATATCACGTTGTGTTCTTGCATAGTCACACAAGTATCAAGGTTAGTTAGTTGGTTTCCTATATATGCAGCCAACCAACTGAACGGTCATACAGTAAACAAATGCATGAAAGAGTGGAAATGAGAGAGAGAGAGAGAGAGAGAGAGAGAGAGAGAGAGAGAGAGAGAGAGAGAGAGAGAGAGCGCTTCAGCTTCTAGTTACGTATAATAATCACACACACAGACACACACAAAAATAAAAACTTGAGGGATGCAGGGAATTTTACAACCGCTGTATAACCAACACACATTGAGTTGTCTGAAAAACACGATACAAAGGATTACAAAGGACATTCAAACAGCAACAGACCTACTGGTACTTTCGAGGCTGCCTGAGTTTGCTATTCTATCTAACCTACAAGGGTAAGGAAAAGTATAGTATAGAAGAAGGCTCCATGAGTCAACTTCTCTTCCTCCATTCTCAGATGGGTGATACGTAACATTTCTCGGCCCTTACAGACAGTATCGGGATTATGTTGTATATGGTAGGCCGATAGTGAGATGTCATTGTATAGACAGACACAAACACACTCACTCATTCATTCATTCATTCACACCCACACACGCACGCTCTCTTTCATTCACACCCACACACGCACGCTCTCTTTCATTCACAACCACACACACATGAACCACACACACTCACTCACGCTCTCTTTCATTCACACTCACACACGCATGCACCACACACACTCACGCTCTCTTTCATTCTCACCCAAGCTCACACACACACATACACACTCATGCTCACTTATTCACACACACACAGACACACATATAAACACACACACATATATAAACACACACACATACACACTCATGCTCACTTATTCACACACACACACACACAGACACACTCCTGCTCACTCAATCACACACACACACACACACACACATATAAACACACACAGACACACTCCTGCTCACTTATTCACACACACACACACACACACACACACACACACATATAAACACACACACACGACATCCACCTGTGAAGAAATACGTGCCCTCTCAAACCACCAACCATTTTCACCTCACATGTTGGAGAGACACCCGGTAGAATAAATGGGATGACTAACTGGCTGACTACAGACGGTATACGAGAGAAACACAACACACACGCCCCTTGAGATGATTCAGAATGAGATGATGATTCAGGTTGAGTCACGGTATACGCTGCAGAGTGAAAAAGGTGTGTGTGTGTGATTATGTGTAAGTGTTTATGTGTGTGTGTGTTTATGTGTGTGTGTGTTTATGTGTGTGTGTGTGTTTATGTGTGTGTTTATGTGTAAGTGTTCTTGTGTGTGTGTGTGCGTGTGTGTTTGTGTGTGCGTGTGTGCGTATATTTGTGTATGTGTGTGAGAGAGATTCCATGTTGTCTCGACTTAATTACATAGAGAGTGGCTCATTGTGTGTACATAATTATAAACAGCCTCTTAACATATAAATTATTATTACCTTCAACAGTACATACAAGCGGTTTGTTGCCTTGAGAACAAAAGCTGTCCCACTTTCGACAACTGATGAACGAGTGAAGGAACGAGCGTGCAAAATAAAGGAATGAGTACACGAGTCAGCGGGTGAATGGGTGAGTAAAATGGCAGTACAACAGAGTGAGTATGAACGCTGTGTGAAATTCATCTCTCGTTATTGACACTGAAAACTTGCTGCGATCATACAGGAATTACTACATGCCGAATTTACAGAACTGCGAATCAAAACATCCTGGTCATTGTGTGTTTATCCATCAGCAAAGGTACTCCCGATTCCAGAGTGGTTTTGTGGACTTTATCCTGAATAACCAATCACGTCAAAGCACTCAAGATGAAATATGACATTCTTTCGCCACCCCCATCTATCCAACCGCCATCTATTTCTCTCCAAAACATACGCACAGGATCACCATCAAACAACTAACCAACCATCTTAGCCACCACACTCATCCTCAGTCCTTCCCTGCATCCTCCTACACCTCACTCATTCACTCTCCTGGTCCCACACAGTTATTAGTCCCATGCTCCTTCACCTCCAGGATCCATCCACCCTCTCAGCTTTCCAGTTCATTCATTCTATAAACCAATCTACACTCTCTCATTAAAACAACTGCCTCCCACTCCACAACACACATTTCACCCCCTCTGACTCCACTCCATGTCCGTCCTGCCTGCCTGCCTTCCTTCCTGCCTGCCTACCTTCCTGCCTGCCTACCTTCCTGCCTGCCTACCTTCCTGCCATCCTACCTCCCTACCTCCCTGCCTGCCTGCCTGCCTACTATCCTTCCTGCCTTCCTTCCTGCCTGCTTGCCAACCCACCTTTTTGCCAACTTACCTACCTGCCATCCCACCTGCCTGCCTGTTCCGCCCCATCCACATCCCAAGGTCACTCCGCCTCTGCACTTCCTCTCCCCACTCCTACCACCCTCACCACTTCGTCACGACCAGCAACGGGACCCGCCTGTCTGTGTGTCTGGGTCATTGTGCCTCTGTATCTACTCTTCATTCACTCACTCACTCACTCACTCACTCATTCTTTATTTGCTCACTCACTCACTCATTCACATTGTTCTACTGCTAGATTACTCACTCAGTTTTTTTACTGTTATGCCACTTACTCACTTTCTTCTAATCACTGCTCACTTTGTTCTATTGTTGATTGTTATTTTGTTCACTCACTCTGTTGTACTGCCATATTACTCACCTATTCATCCGCTCACTCATGTACTCATTCCTTTGTTTGCATACTCGTTTCTTCACTCGCTTCACTATAGTCATGCACTCAAACGCTATTAACATTGGGACACAAATCACACACACAAATCACACCATGGCAAAAAAAAAAAAAAACATACACAGATACACGGACTTACAGACAGATAAACAACAACAACAACCACAACCACAACCACCACCACCACCACAACCACAACCACAACCACAACCCCAACCCCAACCACCACCACAACAACACAACAACACCACCAACAATAACATCGACTTTGGACGAGAGAAACACCCCAGCAATTTATCTTCACTACAGGGGTTATTAAGGGAGCACCACTTCCTTCCTTCCCGGACCTGCCTGACTGCTTGCTTGACTGCCTGCATGGTGATTGTGTAGTTACTAAGACATACATAACATTACACGACTTCCTTCAAACTTCGGAAAATTTGACGCTCGAGTTATGATGTACACAACTTAAAGAAAACTATTGGTGCTCTATATAGTCATGAGATCTACATAGGATTTTGTGTGTGTGTGTGGTGTGTTAGTTAGTGAGTATTTTGTGTGTTAGTGAGGGAGTGAGTGAGTATTTTGTGTGGGAGTGAGTGAGTGAGTGAGTATTTTGTGTGTTAGTGAGTGAGTGAGTATTTTGTGTGTTAGTGAGTGAGTGAGTTAGTGAGTGAGTCAGTGAGCGAGTGAGTCAGTGAGCGAGTGAGTCAGTGAGCGAGTGAGCTAGTGAGCGAATGAGTCAGTGAGCGAGTGAGTCAGTGAGCGAGTGAGTCAGTGAGCGAGTGAGTCAGTGAGCGAGTGAGTCAGTGAGCGAGTGAGTCAGTGAGCGAGTGAGTCAGTGAGGGGGGAAGGGAGGAAATGCTGGAGTGTGTGTGTGTGTGTCAGCGTAAGTGAGTCAGTAGGTGGATGAGGGAAGAAGGAGGGCATGAGGGAAGGTGTGTGTGTGCATGTATGAGTGTGTGAATGAGGGGGAGGGTGGAGGGAGGGAGAGGGGGTGGAAGGAGGGAAGGAAGGAGGGAGGGAGGGAAGGAGGGAGGGAGGGAGGGAGGGAGGGAGTGTGTGTATGTGTGTGTGTGTGTGTGAGTGAATGAGGGGAGAGGGAATAAGGGTGTGTATGTGTGTGTCTGTGTGCATGCATGAGTGAGTGAATGAGGGGAGAGGGAGGGAGAGAAGGAGGGAATGAACGAGAGTGCGTATGTGTGTGCATGCATCAGTGATTGAATGAGGGGAGAGGGATGGAGGGAATGAGGGAGAGTGTGTGTGTGTATGTGACAGCATCAGCGAGTGGGTGTGGTCAAGAACGATACACCACTCACTCACCGATTACTGTCACTCCTCCTTGGGTGTGGTGTGTGGGTGAGGGAGGTGGCCGGGAAGGAAGGCAAGCTGTGGGATAGGGGTCGAGGACGGTGTTGTTTGAGCCTCTGTAATTCTCCTTGTCTCTGTCTTCAGTGGTAATAAGAAACGTTTCGTCATCTCTTCATCATCAACGACGACTGTAGGGTTACCAATGTGAGAGAAACTAATTTTTAATGTTTCAATCGTGGTGTCATTTTGTATCGCACATAAATGGCCGATTGATTTTAGAGGCGTATGTTCTGAGTTTTGTGTGTGTGTGTGTGTGTGTGAGTGTATATGGGTGTGTCTGTGTGTCTGTGTGTGTGTGTGTGTGTGTGTGTTTGTATGTGTGTGTGTGTGTGTGTGTGTGTGTGTGTGTGTGTCTGTGTGTGTGTGGGAGAGGAGTCAGTGTAAATGGGACATAGAATCGTGTCCCTCTACTATGGGCCGTATGCAAGAATATCCATGGTATTGACGAAGAGACAGTACCGGTACGATGGCTTTATACTGTGTCTAGGTAGTCATCGTAACTATTATGTGGTGGTGGGATGTGTGGTAGTTAGTGGTGTGGTAGTGAGTGGTATGGTAGTGAGTGGTATGGTAGTGAGGTGTGTGGTAGTAAGTGGTGTGGTAGTAAGTGGTGTGGTAGTAAGTGGTGTGGTGGTGGGTTGTGTAGTGGTGAGTGGTGTGGTAGTGAATGATGTGGTAGTGAGTGGTGTGGTACTGGGTTGTGTGGTAGTGGGATGTGTGGTAGTGAGTGGTGTGGTACTGGGATATGTGGTAGTGTGTTGTGTGTAGTTGGCAAGGGGGGAGGAAAGTTGTGCGTCTGGGTCAACACTGTATTCTAGGGGAGGTAGGTAGGTAGGTCTAATTGTTGAAGTTTTGGTAGCGTTGTCTATTGTTCTGGTACCTACAAGGCTTCTATTGTTCTGGTGGTGGTAGTGGTCGCTGTTGTTCTTGTCATTTCTTTTTAAAGTTTCTATATATATATATCTTTTTTACACTGCAGTGACGTGACCTTACATTACATATAAAAGAAACACTCCAGATAGAGAAAACCTCGAATAATGACTTAATATTATAGAGACCCACAGCTTTTTTTTTTTTTTTTTTTTTTTTTTTGCTTTATTTATGGAGTCAGTTTCATTCATTCGACATTACACATTTCCTAACATATTATTTCACTAACTGACCTATCTCCTCTATCTATCTTTCCTGTGTTTCTTTCTGTTTCCCTGATCACTGTATCATCCTTTTGTAAATTTAAATATTCTTGTGATATTAATGTGAAACTTATGAACTAGACCATATTAATATTTCTATCGTGTTTACCTTCCCTTTCCTCCTTCCTTTCTCTACCTTTATTTTCTCCACCAGTGCATCCCACATCTATCTGTTCTTCTTTCACCATATCGCCTTCACCTTTCCCCCTCCCCTTACCTCACCCCTCGCCCCCCTTGACCCCCCTCATGTCCCCCTCTTTCCCGTCGCCCCCCGTTACTCTCTATGGGAGGTCAAAACGCTCTTCCTCTTCCTCTCCTTTGTTCCCTTTGTTATTTCTCCTCGCAAATACTTACTATATAATCCCACGCATTCATCCTCTTCCTTTCGATATTTTCATCCTTCTATTTACCTCCTTTTATTCTTCGTTCTCATTCTTCATCAGTTATCTACAATCTACTCCTCCTTTTTGGCCTTCGTTCCATCCTCACGACTATCTTCAGTTTTTCTTTTATTCTCCTCTTCCTGTTCCCTTTTACAGCCTCTCTCTCCATTTCAATATTTTTCCCCAGAGAACTCACACATTTACATTACAAAATTTTAATATCCACTCGGGAAATCAATAATAAACTTTCCTAGTGTTTCAGTTCGTACGGTACCAATATTACGTGGTTCATAAATTGGGAAACGGGGCAACAGCAAGGGTGAAAGCATTTATGAATACACTTACAATATATATACAATTATATATATACAACTCTGAGGATGACAATTGTATGTGCCAACGGTGAGGACCCGAGTACAACAAATTTGAGTGTTTTGTGTTTGAGTATAACATGTGTGAGAAATTGGTGAGATCCTAAGTACATACATAACAAAAACTTTAAGTGCCTGTGTATGAAGTCACTATGAAAATAATTGTATGTGGCACCTGTGAGAATCAGAGTATACAGCAAGTTTGTGAATGAGAGTATGATTAAATTAAATGTATCAACTGTGAGTATATGTGTACAGCACCTGTGTATTTAAGTGTCTGTGTATGAAATGTGTATGTGGCATCTGTGAAAATCAAAGTAGGATATACAGCAAATTTATGTAAGAGAGTATATGATGAAATTACGTGTGTCAACTGTTACTGTGAGTATTATTATGTGTATGGCACCTGTATGTGTATGGCAACTCAAAGCCAGTACTGTGAACCTCATTGGTAAGCCTGAGGGGACATAACAAACCACGAACTGCAAAGGGGAGGAAAACTTTCATCGCCTCTGGCAGTCAATCTTCTCCCTCCATACTCCCACCCTCCCTATTACCTCCCTCCATACTCCATACTCCCTACTCTCTTCCTTCCATATTCCCTCCTTCCATACTCCCTCCCTCCATACTCCCTCCTTCTCTATTACCTCCCTCCCTCCCTTCCTATTCCCTCCCTCCATATCCCCTCCCTCCTTACTCCCTCCTTCCCTATTAATTCCCTCAATACTCCCTCCTTCCATACTCCCTCCTTCCCTATTCCCTCCCTCCCTACTCCCTCCCTCCCTATTCCCTCCTTCCCTTTTTCCTCCCTCCATACTACCTCCCTCCATACTCCCTCCTTCCATAATCCCTCCCTCCATACTCTCTCCCTCCATACTCTCTCCCTCCATACTCCCTCCCTCCATACTCCCTCCCTCCATACTCCCTCCTTCCATATTCCTTCCATACTCCCTCCATCCCTACTCCCTCCTTTCCTATTCCTTTCCTCCATACTCTCACCCTCCATACTCCCTCCATCCATACTCCTCCCTCCCTACTCCCTCCCTCAATACTCCCTCCTTCCCTATTCCCTCCCTAGTCCCTCCCTCCATACTCCACCCACCCAACTCCCTCCCTCATATTCCCTACCTCCATACTCCCTCAATCCCTACTCCCTTATTCTATACACCCATCCTCCCTACACACCTTCCATAACACATATACCTCTACATCCCGTTTCCACTTTCTTTGCACACATCTCACTGGACTATATTGGGAGTGACTGTACTCTCTCACCCACACTATCATGCCATTTCCCAGTCCTCTCGTCTCTCATTCATTCATCCAATCCCGTGTTTTCCTGGGTTATTAGAATTGGCTGAATGAGTGAGAGGGACGGGAGAATGGCAAGGTTCAGGGTGGATATGCAGGTACAGGTATACGTAATGTTGTTGTTGTTATTATACGTTTGGTGGTTGTGTTGTTGGTTGGTTGGTTGGGTAAGTTGGATGGTTGAGTGGGTTGGTTAGTGGGTGGGTTGGTGAGTGAGTGAGTTGTTGAGTTGGTTGGTGAGTGTGTTGTTGATGAGTGGGTTGTTGATGAGTGGGTTGGTGGTGAGTGGGTTGGTTGGTTGGTTCGTTGGGTGGATGAGTTTGTTGATGAGTGGTTGGTGATGAGTGGGTTGTTGAGTGGGTTGGTGATGAGTGGGTTGTTACTGGTTGACTGTACTCTAAGTTGGCAGTACATGGAACCATAAAACGTAATGATGATGAGTGGGTGGGTAATTGGAGGGATGAAGAGGGGAGGGATGAAGAGGGGAGGGATGAAGAGGGGAGGGATGAAGAGGGGAGGGATGAAGAAGGGAGGGAGGGATGAAGAGGGGAGGGATGAAGAGGGGAGGGAGGGATGAAGAGGGGAGTGAGGAATGAAGAGGGGAGGGATGAAGAGGGGAGGGATGAAGAGGGGAGGGATGAAGAGGGGAGGGATGAAGAGGGGAGGGATGAAGAGGGGAAGGATGAAGAGGGGAGGGAGGGATGAAGAGGGGAGGGATGAAGAGGGGAGGGATGAAGAGGGGAGGGATGAAGAGGGGAAGGATGAAGAGGGGAGGGAGGGATGAAGAGGGGAGGGATGAAGAGGGGAGGGATGAAGAGGGGAGGGATGAAGAGGGGAGGGATGAAGAGGGGAAGGATGAAGAGGGGATGAATGAAGAGGGGAGGGATGAAGAGGGGAGGGATGAAGAGGGGAGGGATGAAGAGGGGAGGGAGGGATGAAGAGGGGAGAGAGGGATGAAGAGGGGAGGGATGAAGAGGGGAGGGGTGAAGAGGGGAGGGATGAAGAGGGGAGGGATGAAGAGGGGAGGGATATAGAAGGAAAATATGAAGAGGTGAGGGATGAAAAGGGAAAAAATAATAAAAGGGTGGATAGTGGAATGGAGGAAAGAGATTGGTTTGGATGTGAAGGGGCGTCCAAACCTTTATAATATTACCCATTGCCTAAAGTTCTATGGATTGTCAGAGATGAGGGTGGACTGACTAAAGAGGCTATATATATAATTTCCCAACGTGTGTGTGTGTGTGTGTGTGTGTGTATGATGGGTGTTTGAGTGTGCATGCGTGTTCGTGTGTGTGTGTGTGTGCGAATGATGGGAGTATGAGTGTGCATGCGTGTTCGTGTGTGTATGTTTGAGTGTGCATGCATGTTCGTGTGTGTATTTGAGTGTGCATGCGTGTGTGTGTGTTTGAGTGTGCATGCGTGTTCGTTTAAGTGTATTTGAGTGTGCATGCATGTTCGTGTGTGTTTATTTGAGTGTGCATGCGTGTTTGAATGTGTGTGTTTGAGTGTGCATGCATGTTCGTGTGTGTGTATTTGAGTGTGCATGCATGTGCGTGTGTGTATGTGTGTGTGTTAGTATCGTGGTAATATGTCAGCGTCAACAGATGGCTCTATAGTCGGGCCCGGCAGTGATAAGCTCATCATGGAGGCCAATCGAGTATACCTAACAACAACACCAAGGACTGTCGACTATCTGTGTTTACGGTATATGATGTTTATATATTATGGCCTTTCTCCACGTGGTGCTTGTGTATATTCATGGGGCGTCTTGGCTGTGTGTGTGTGTGTGTGTTTGTGTTTGTTTGTATATTTGTGTGTGTGGATGTGGGTGTGTCTGTGTCTGTGTCTGTGGGTGTGGGTGTGGGTGTGTGTGTGTGTGTGTGTGTGTGTGTGTGTGGGTGTGTTTGTGTGTGTGTGTGTGTGTGTGTGTGTGTGTGTGTGTGTCTGAGTGTGTGTGTGTGTTTGTGTGTGTATCTGTGGGTGTGTGTGTGTGTGTGTGTGTGTGTGTGTGTGTTCTCGGTTTTCTCCTTACCAGTGGCAGACAAAGAGAGGGTGAGTGAGTGGCTGAGAAGAGTGGGAAGGGAGAGAGAACTAGGATGAGTGGGATAGAAGAAAATGAACATAATAGAAAGGAAAGGTGACTGAATGAGGAAGAGAGGAGGAGAAGGAGAAGGGACAAGAAGAGAGAAAACGAAGAATAAGGAGAAATATAAGGAGGAGGAAGATAAGTAATGAGGAAGAAAAGGTGGTGGTGGTGGTGGTGGTGGTGGAGGAGGAGGAAGAGAGGGAGGTAGAGGAGGAAGAGAGGGAGGTAGAGGAGGAGGGGGAAGAGGAGGAGGAGGAAGACGAGAAGGAAGAGGAGGAGGAGGAAGACGAGAAGGAAGAGGAGGAGGGGGAAGAGGAGGAGGAGGAAGACGAGGAGGAGGAGGAGGACGAGGAGGAGGACGAGGAGGAGGAGGACGAGGAGGAAGAGAGGGAGGTAGAGGAGGATGAGGGGGAGGAGGAAGAAAAGGTTGGTGGCGTAGGGAAGAAAAGGTTGTAAAATAAAATATGAAGGTTGTCGTGCGTAAAACGAGACACTTTAGCCTTCATAAACCTTGCGTAAGACATTGTGGTGGCCTTCCTTGTGTGTGTGAGGGAGGGAGGGAGGGAGGGAAGAGAGGAGGTAGGTACTGAATGGATGGGTGGGTTGGTGGGTGTGTGTGTGTAGGTAAGTGCTGAATGGATGTGGGGGTGTGTGTGTGTGGGTGAGTGCTGAATGGATGTGTGTGTGTGTGTGTGTGTAGGTAAGTGCTGAATAGATGTGTATGTGTGTGTGTAGGTAAGGGCTGAATGGATGTGTGTGTGTGTGTGGGTGTGTAAGTGCTGAATGGATGTGTGTGTGTGTGTGTGTGGGTAAGTGCCGAATGGAAGGGTGTGTGTGTGTGTGTGTGTGTGTGTGTAAGTGCTGAATGGATAGGTGTGTGTGTGTGTGTGTGTGAGTGCTGAATGGATGGGTGTGTGTGGGTGTGTGGATATGGGTAAGTGCTGAATGGATGTGTGTGTGTGGGTGAGTGAGTGAGAACGATGGAAAGATAGTGGGAGTGAGACGAGGGAAGATGTATGGATGGATGGGTGAGTGACAGACATGTAGATAGGTGGTAAGAAGGAAGAGAGTGAGAGTGTGTGAAGGAGGGACGAGAGAAGATGTATACGTATGGGTGAGAGAGTAGAGGGATGCTGGGAAGGGCAGGAACGGGACGCGAATTTTATTGGCAGTGAAGGTGAGTTAGAGAAGAAACAAACCACTATTAATTAAAAGGGTGCTTGGGCAATTGAAAGAAAAATATATAAAGAAATAGGAGGGGGTTGGAAGGAACGAAGGTGTGTGTGTGTGTGTGTGTGTGTGTGTGTGTGTGTGTGTGTGTGTGTGTGTGTAAGTAGTAAATTTATTGCCATCACCATATCATACAAAGATAAACTCAAAATTAATAACAACGTGTGTGTGTGTGTGTGTGTGTGTGTGTGTGTGTGTGTGTGTGTGTGTGTGTGTGTGTGTGTGTGTGTGTGTGTGTGTGTGTGTGTGTGTGTGTGTGTGTGTGTGTGTAAATAAGTAAGTAAAGTAAAGTAAAGTATATTTATTCTCGTCACTATATCATACAAAGATAATAACAAAAATAATACCGACGTGTGTGGGTGGGTGTGTGGGGTGAGAATTTTACTGTGAGTGGGTCTGAGGGAGGGAGGGAGAAGCGTGACAGGGAAACGAGTTGTTGTTGAATATTACGAGGTGTGTGTCGAAAGGTGATAGGGAGAAAGGGATGAGAGGGGCGTGATAGGAAGTGATGGGAGAAGCGTGCATGGAAGGATGATGAAGAGGTGGTGAGGTGTGAAAAAGATGAGAAATGATACACAGATGAGATTATATTTACAGGAAATGGGATGAGAGGAAAAAAAAAAGATGAGGAAAGATATACAGTAGATGGAAGGATGAGAAATAAAGCACAGAAGATGGAAAAGAGGAAAGATGATGATAATTGATATACAGAAGAAGGTAAGGAGAGAAAGAGATGAGAAAATATTATACAGAAGATGGAGAGAAGGGAAAGAGATGATGAAGACTGATATACAGAAGAAGGTAAGGAGGGAAAGGAAAGAGAAATAATTTACAGAAGATGGGAAGGAGGGAAAGGAATGAGAAATGATTTACAGAAGATGGGGAAGGAAGGAGTTGTTAAATGATATGTAGAATAGAAGATGGGAGGGGAAGTAAGTCGAGAGAAAATGCAAGTGGTAAGAAAATAATAAATCAACTTGAGATGGAAGGGAGGGAGATATGAGGCTTCCAAGTTTATTATGACGTTCTCTATCACGTGATTTATTTATTTATTTATTTATTTATTTATCTATTTTTTCATACATTTATTCATCTATAATTTTATATATTCATTTATTTTTTTAGTTATTAATTTATTTTTTTACTTTCATATTTATTTACTAGGTGTGATGAAAAGATGCTCGTCCCTATGCATTAACAAGAAGCTATTACCCTATACTTGCTTACCCTTATCATTCCTAATCGTGTCTTATGACCCTGATAGTGTACAGCCACAATAAAATATCCACCGACACTTTCCTTCCATCGTGCAAATAAATCAGTATATCAAAATATAATCATACAACACCTTACGTCAACTCAACCCCCTCAATTATTATTATGAGGTGCTGCAAAATCATACACGTGTTTTTCTTTATTAACAAGATATTTACTACGATGGAAGGAAAGTGTCGGTGGATATTTGATTGTGGCTGTACATCCTAACGAATGCTAAGGAACAGGTAGGTATATGGTACTGGGAGGAGCTGAGCATTTCCCACTTGGGCTGCACCATTAATATTATTTAAATGTGTCCAACTGCATCTCGAATTTATGTATCCAACTGCACTGCGTAATCATGTGTCCACTTGTATCATGTATTCATATCTGAGACTGTAAGATGTGTTGTTGTTGAATGGAGTTTGTAATTCAGAATGACGTGAAGAGCAGCATGCTACAACAACTAAAATAACAAACAGCAACAATAACAACAACAACAACAACAACTACAAAAATAACAATAACAATAACAACGACAACAACAACGACAATAACAACAACAACAACAACAACAACAACAACACACTAAGGAAAACCCACTTTTTGTAGACAGAAAGTATCTAATAAGGACGTTTCTGAGGCAACTATATACCTCCCTCTTCAGCAGTACAGAGTTGAAACGTTCATATTAAATAGTTTTCTGTCTACAAAAAGTGGGTTTTTCTTAGTGTGTTGTTGTTGTTGTTGTTGTTGTTATTGTCGTTGTTGTTGTTGTTATTGTTATTGTCGTTGTTGTTGTTGTTGATATTGTTGTTATGTTTGTTATTTTAGTTGTTGTTATTGTTGTTGTTGCTGTTATGTTATTATTGTTGTTGTTGTTATTGTTGTTATTATTGTTGTTATTTTTGTTGTTGTTGTTGTTGATGATATGTAGAATAGAAGATGGGAGAGGAGGTAAGTCGAGAGAAAATGTAAGTTAGGAGAAAGGTGTGTTAAGAAAATAATAAATCAACTTGAGATGGAAGGGAGGGAGATATGAGGCTTCCAAGTTTATTATGACGTTCTCTATCACGTTATTTATTTATTTATTTATTTATCTATTTTTTCATACATTTATTCATCTATAATTTTATATATTCATTTATTTTTTTAGTTATTAATTTATTTTTTTACTTTCATATTTATTTACTAGGTGTGATGAAAAGATACTCGTCCCTATGCATTAACAAGTAACTATTACCCTATACTTGCTTACCCTTGTCATTCCTAATCATGTCTTCTGACCCTGATACTGTACAGTCGGCAGCATAAGTTCGCTTCATTTCCACCTGTGTATGTATGTATTGGCTATAGTGATGTTGTAATACAATTTTAATATAGAGATGACAGATATAGTTCTCATATGGTAAATTACGTATGTTATTGGAATAAAAACTGGTTCAGAATGCAAGTATCTGGTCATATTAGTAGTATTAAGTACATGAGATGGACGCGAATATATGCTGCTGGCTTTACATACTAACGAATGCTAAGGAACTGGGAGGTATACTGGGAGGAGCTGAGCATCTCCCACTTGGGCTGCACCACTAATATTATTTAACTGTGTCCAATAGCATCTCGAATTTATGTATCCAACTGCACTGCGTATTCATGTGTCCACTTGTATACTGTATTCATATCTGAGACTGTAAGATGTGTTGTTGTTGAATGGAGTGGTAATTCACAATGATGACGTGAAGAGCAGCATGCTACAACAACTAAAATAACAAACAACAACAATAACAAAAACAACAACAACAACTACAACAAAAACAACAATAACAATAACAACGACAACAACAACGACAATAACAACAACAACAACAACAACAACAACAACAACACACTAAGGAAAACCCACTTTTTGTAGACAGAAAGTATCTAATATGGACGTTTCTGAGGCAACTACTTCCCTCTTCAGCAGTACAGTTGAAACGTTCATATTATATACTTTTCTGTCTACAAAAAGTGGGTTTTTCTTAGTGTGTTGTTGTTGTTGTTGTTGTTGATGTTATTATTGTTGTTATTTTTGTTGTTGTTGTTGTTGATGTTATTGTTGTTGTTGTTATTGTTGTTGTTGCTATTGTTATGTTATTATTATTGTTGTTGTTGTTGTTGATGTTATTATTGTTGTTATTGTTGTTGTTGTTGTTGTTGTTGTTATTGTTGTTGTTGTTGTTGTTGTTGTTGTTGTTGTTGTTGTTGAAGTTCCTCAAGCGTTGTTGTTGTTGTTGATGTTATTATTGTTGTTATTTTTGTTGTTGTTGTTGTTGATGTTATTATTGCTGTTATTTTTGTTGTTGTTATTGTTGTTGTTGCCATTGTTATGTTATTATTGTTGTTGTTGTTGTTGTTGATGTTATTATTGTTGTTATTTTTGTTGTTATTTTTGTTGTTGTTGTTGTTGTTTCACTGGGGAGGTGTTGGTGTCCGGCCTGATGGGTGGTGTATGTGTGTGTGTGTTAAGGTGTCAGCCAGCCAGGAAACATTGTAGAAATCTTCAGATGGCCTTGGTTATTATGTGGACCTACGTGTGTGTGTGTGTGTGTGTGTGTGTGTGTGTGTGTGTGTGTGTGTTCCTTTTCTATGCTTGTGTGTGTGTTCCTTTTCTTTGCTGGTGTGTGTTTGTGTGTGTGTGTGTGTGTGTGTGTGTTCCTTTTCTTTGCTTGTGTGTGTGAGTGTGTGTGTTCCTTTTCTTTGCTTGTGCGTGTGTGTTCCTTTTCTTTGCTTGTGTATGTGTGTGTGATTATTCCTTTTCTTTTCTTGTGTGTGTGTGTGTGAGTGTGTGTGTGTGTGAGTGTGTGTGTGTGTGTGTTCCTTTTCTTTGCTTGTGTATGTGTGTGTGATTATTCCTTTTCTTTTCTTGTGTGTGTGTGTGTGTGTGTGTGTGTGTGTGTGTGTGTGTGTGTGTGTGTGTGTGTGTGTGTGTTGCTTTTACTGGAAAACTGAAATATATTATAGTGATCATTGGCCAAGCAGTCACATATTTTTCGTGTGAATAAGTGCGCGCGCACGCATACACACACACACACACACACACACACACACACACACACACACACACACATATAAGAAAAAAAGGAATAAACACACACACATACAAACACAAGCAAAGAAAAGGAACACACACACACACATACAAGCAGAGAAAAGGAATACACACACATACAAGCAGAAAAAAGGAATACACACACACACACCCAAGCCAAGAACAGGAAAACACACCTACGCTTAGTTCACTCACTGTGTTGAACCGTTACCACAGCCCTTCATTTTCTTTTGATGACGGACCTTGGACTGTTTACTTCATGGCCAGCAAGGAACTCACCAACGTTATATTATGTTGTAGTACACTCGTGATACATAAATTTCTGACCAGAGTGTGAGGAGCAGAAAGCTTGTTTAGAATCGCCTGGTATTGTGTTTATTATTTCCCCACCCAGTACACCTATAGAAGCTGAGTTAGTTCGAATGCAGGGTGTGTGTGTGTGTGTGTGTGTGTGTGTGTGTGTGTGTGGTGCCTGCCGTTTGTCTCTGGTCAGGGATTACGTATCACGAGTGTACAACAATGAAAGACAAAAATCGTGTCCAGAGAATTGGTAAAAATAAAAGCATTTGGTATGTACACTCGTAATCCTAAATTTGTATCCAGGTCTTGTTGAAGTTTCGAATCATTTGACATACCTATATATAGTGAACCAATTGCAATGCTTATCCTGTTTCATATTTGCTTGAGTTTGTATAGTAACTCGATCAGGCTATTCGAAGCAAACCTGGATACATCTCAAACACCCATAATATGAATTAAATAAACTCTACGGACTTAATTAAGGGGGTGCGGGAGTAGGGGATAGGCTTGGGGGGGGGGTGACTGGGGGGGTACGGGAATAGGGGGACAGGCTTGGGGTTGGGTAGAAAGCCTGTCCCATATTCCTGCACCCCTCTAACCCCACCCCACCCCCAAGCCTGTCCCCCTACTCCCGCGCCCCCCAAAACCCCCCGACCCCCCCCCCCCCCCAAGCCTGCCCCCCTATTCCCGCACCTCCTTAAGGGGATAGTACTGTACACTTTTGATATAATTATAGTCTACATTAAAACTCCTTGATTTCTCTAGAGTATGCCAGGAAACAGGATCAGGTTAATTAATATAAGATTTTGAGACACCACCTGGTTCTCTACTTATTCAACCAACCAACCAACCAACACACAAACAAACATGAAGAGAAGAATCGCACACGCACACAGACACCAACAGATACACACACGTACACACACACAAATACACATGCATGCACAAAAATACACACACACACACACACACACAAATACACATGCATGCACAAAAATACACACACACACACACACACACACACACACACACACACACACACACACACACACACACACACACACACACACACACACACACACACACACACACACACACACACACACACACACACACACACACACACACACACACACACACACACACACACACACACACACATTCCTTTTCCTGGCAAGTTCCGTGTTTGTGTGTGTGTGTGTGTGTGTGTGTGTGTGTGTGTGTGTGTGTGTGTGTGTGTGTGTCCCTGGGCGATGCACGTTTTAATTAATATGATGTAGTCAATCTTATATTCTTCACCTCAACTAATTAACAGGGGTTTAATATTGCCAGCAAATTGGAGGATAGTGATGTCTCCTACTTATGCCACGAAACACCCTCACTGCATACACGTATATCTCTATAATCTGTTGCTTGGCTTAGCTTGGTGGATTCCGTAGCCTCCAAAATGTTATGCCATTACTTTATCGTCGAATCAAGGAGAGAAACCTGCTGTGGGAAATTGAAAGGTTATTAATCTCTCTATATAAGTTCCGTGTGTGTGTGTGTGTGTGTGTGTGTGAAAGTGTTGGTGTATGTGTGTGTGTGTGTGTGTGTGTGTGTGTGTGTGTGTGTGTGTGTGTGTGTGTGTGTGTGTGTGTGTGTGTGTGTGTGTGTGTGTGTGTGTGTGAAGGTGTTGGTTTAAGCGTGCATAAGGAAATCGAGAGGGGGAGGGGCGAAGTGATTGCAAGAGAAATGAGATGGTAAGAGAAAAATAGAAAGTAGGCAGAGCTGAAAAGAGTGTGAGAGAATATATAGGAGATGGAGGGAGAGGTAAATAAAGATGAGCACATAAGAGAAAAAGATGATGATGATGATGATGATGACGAATGTAGAGAAAATAATAACATAAATAACATCAAGTATGTACCATAGATGCTACAAAATATATAAATGCATAAATGAATAAATAGATATATAAATAAAAAAAATGATGATTGATTGATTGATTGAATGATTGATAATTTCGGCGACGCAACAACTGAAGTCATATATAAAATACACAACAAATATATAAATAAATTGATAGATAGATATGATAGATGGTGAAGGCGATGCTGGTGACGACAGGAATACACACACAATGACATTCTTATCACAGAAGTACTCTACCAAGACCCATTGTATTCTCGCAGGGGGGCCTCAACACCGCGACGTCATTCTGCACACTCCTGACGTCACGAGGAGTGGGAGGACGGATGTAAACAAACAAGTAAAGTGACGGATATCTGTGGGTTTTATAGACTGTTGTGTTGTGTTGTTGTGGTGGTGTTGTGTTGTTGTTGAAGTTCCTCAAGCTGTCTGACCGAGCAGCCCCGGGTGTGTTGTGATGTCGTGTGTTGTGTTGTGGTGTTGTTGTGGTGCTGTTGTGGGTTGTGAGTTGTGTAGTGTTGGGTATTGTGTGTTGTGCTGTGTTGTGTGATGTGTATTGTGTTGTCGTGTGTTTTGCGGTGTGATTTGTGTTGAGTATTGTGTGTTGTGTTGGGGATGAGAAGGACCATCATCCCCGTCCTCAACAGTGAATATATATTTCGACTCTTGCCTTGTAACTCAAAATATCTATCATCTAGGGTTGATTTCACAGTCTTGCACAGTCCGTCAGTTTGTGTAATTAAATTCTAGTGATCATGAGAAGTATGATAGTATATGATGTACAGTTGAGGAAATAGGAAACAGACACACATGAGACGGCACCCCACATTGAACATAGGTAAGATGAGACGTTGTGTGTATTATAGAGGGGACGGGTCCTATTCTATACTTGATAAGGGGCCTGTTTGAAGTGTGTGTGTGTGTGTGTTTCATGTGACCGCCGCAACTGTATATAAATGAATGGATGGATTTCACTTCTACTTGATTCAACAACATCTGGACTGACTGGCTACAATCCTCCTGACTTTGATTTTCCCCATTTTTTGTTTTTTTCCTACAAAGCTCAAAAGTATTTAAGATTTATGGCCTTACTATTAGATTAAATACACCCTCATGAGACATTTTTTTTTTATGTTTTAGAGGTTATAGTCAGGTATGAGAATGGTTATCCTCTCACTTACTGTACGACGTTATGTGTTTAAAATATTATTGCCATACAAACAGGATATAGGCCCATAGTTAAAAAAAAAAAAATTAAGGGCCCTTAGTGGAGCTCTACGAATCCTCCAAAATAATCCAGGCCACAGAACCCTTCAGTATTTCTAAGAGGGAATCTGTTGCCCGGAGTAGTTTGGAGAATTCGTAGAGCTCCAGTGTAGGACCCTTACATTTTTTTTTAAACTACGGGCCATAGTACAAGAACAGAACTTTCCTTTGATATTGAGTGTATATAATTAATTTGAACCTTCTTCTCAAAAAGGTGTGGACGTGAATTATAGGAAGGTTTGGTGTCTCCGTCAACCTTTCCTGGTAAAGATAAGACTCGGCTCTTCCCAAAACAGGTATAATAATAATTGGTAAGACAAACATAACACCTGAACCACTAGATTTCTCCAACGAACTGAAAATTACACGGCGTTTATTCAGTTTAAGTACAGTCGTTTACATAACATTTATTCTTTTTATCAAGTTTTAATTTCTTTCCTCAACTGTAAAAGTACAACTAGACAATTAGCGCTTTAGTGTTAAGTTTGCTAATTGATTTATAATGTGTGTTTACCTGGGAGTGAATTGAGGAAGTTAAAAGGTAAAAATATCTATAACTTGATTTAAATTAACACACAATCTGAAGCACTGACAAACTTTTCTTACGTCTTACTAGAATGACTAACAATATTCAAAACTCAAAATTAATGACGTATTTCTGGATATTCCACGTCAGCTAGCTATTCTCAAAGTCATATTAGAAGCGAGACGTGACAAAATATTTACCTGAAAAAATGACACGCAATTTCCAAATGACGTAGATGCATGACACAAGCAAAATCCTTCTATGTGCTCTGAGGATGTCGAGGGGCAGCAGTGGGAAAATATGTCGACCAGCATAAAGAACTGGGAAGGTGATGAGACGACGAGGAGGGTGTGTGTTGTGTGTGTGTTGTGTGTGTGTGTGTGTGTTGTGTGTTGTGTGTGTGGGTGTGGGTGAGAAAGTGGGAAGGGAGAGGGTTCTGGGAAAACACTTGAGTCGCCGTAAGCACACATGGGGTCGAGGGTACAAGAGGAAGGGCACAACATTACAAAGTTCACCCACTCTATATCATATTTCTCCTTCAGGTGACCGGTCCCTCCTTGTCGTGTCTCCTTCAAGTAAAACCTCCTTTGTATGTTTGTTTATCCCTTAAACGTCTGTTCCACGACTGCATGGCTCCTCCTATGTATCAGAGTTTCTCCTTGAAGTAACCTTTCTGCGTGTGAGTATGTTGTTTCCCCTTCAAATGACCTTACCATATGTGTGTGTCCCCTTCAAATGCCCTTTCATCCAATGCATGTCTTACGAGCTTTAGATAAAATTATTATTGTTCTTTTGAAATAACTACTTTTGGTCTTGTTTCCTCTTCAAGTGCCCCTGAGCTAAACTTGCGGTGTTTCTATGACTGGCCCTTTCTGCAGTCTTTCACTTGTACTCTT